>PVIH01025179.1:0-21182 GCA_004025045.1 Sigmodon hispidus
AGCGCCCGCAACTCCCCAGCCTCAACGCCGCAGGCACGGAGGCGTGAGCCTAGCAGAGGCTCCCGACCGCGCGGCGGCAGGAGGTGGAGAAGGCAACGCGCGCCGCAGACCACCCCCGACACACACCCCTAGCCCCGACTGGGGCTCCCCACCGCACTCCCCCAGCCCCGCTCACCTAGAGGGAAAACGATGCCGCTGACCGCGAAGCCGCGCGCGGGCCTAGGGCGCCTAGCGCACGTCTTTGCAAACACCCCACTCGAGTGGAAGGCTCCCGGGAGCAGAACGCCGGGGCCCGTGACAAGGGCTTGCGTTTTACCTCTTGGGCTCAGCGGTCATGTTTTTGGCTCGGACGCCTGCTTGGCTTCGGCAACCCTTGGGTACCGTTCCTCGTTCCCCAGCGCCCGATCCCGAATGAAAAGTACTGGAATCTTAGTAGTCACCGCAGCCGGTGCTGGATCCTCCGCACAGCTCAAAGGCCGCTACCGCTGTAGCCACCGCAGGAGCCGCGGAAACAAAGCGACGCCGCCGACGACGCCATTTTGTTGGGCCGAGGCTAGGGCAGGAGAATTGGCGCGTCCTCCCTCTTCCTCTTTCCGTCATCTATTGGCTACCGATGCCAGAGCTCAGTGTCTTATTGGCTACGGAAATTCACCTTCTTTGGGGGCCTGTTGCTAAGGCGGTCGACGTCATTTGATCCCCTCCACCTTTTCTTAGAGGGTCCAATTCATTCCCAGCTGACCTCAAAGTACCAGTGAATGTATCTTGACTTTATCCTGAAAATGTTCTTTTGGTGCATCCAAAAGACCTCCATCTAACTGATCAAACAGTAACAACCCATTTACGTTTATTGAGAATTTACTATATGTCGACCACTATACAGATCCTTTATCTGAATTATTTCATGCAATGCTTGCACCCTCCAAAGTAGGCAAACCTAACATTTTCTGGGTGAGGAAACCAAAGCACAAATTCCACATTCAACCAAGATATAAATATTTTCCTTCCTTTATATTGTAATGCCCTCTATTTCTCTCCTGTACGTGAAGTGATTGTATAGTATTCACTTGCCAACATGCTGATACATATGTGCATTTTTACCTTTGGGGAGAAGGGAGTAAGAAAGGGTCTCACTACGCAGTCTTGGTTCGGCTGCAATTCACTGTGTAGACTAGGTGGGCCTCAAATCTGCAATGACCTTGCTGCCTCCCAAGTGCTTAGAAAATAGGTGTGCCCCATCACACTTAGGAATACTTACAGATAGTTTTATCAGCCAGACATTAGCATATAATTTTCTTGATAATGAACAAACTTGCAACACTTACACACAGATCAGCCATTACTTCAATGTGATGTGACTAGGGGTATAGCTCACAAGCCAACATATCTAAATCTTCTTTCTCCTCATTTCAATGTTCATTCATAATCTTTGCAAATCACAAATCAGTTTTCTAAATTAGCAGTTTCCGGTTTTGTGCCCACATTTATTCTGTAACACATGTTCATTCTATTTATTTTGTTTGTTCTATTTATTTTGTGTGAAATATGCAACAGCTTCAGTCATGCTTAGATGTCAGGGTTGCAGTTTTGTACTAGAATGGCAAGTGAAAGCCTCTTTTCAAATAATGCATCCTGATAATCAGGCTATCATATTTTTTTCTTGTTTTTTGAGTCAGAGTTTCATTGTGCAAACCTGGCTGACATGGAACTCACTATGTAGATCAGGCTGTCCTCAAACACACAGAAATCCACCTGCCTTTGCCTCTCAAGTGCTGGAATTAAAGGTGACTAGTATAACTTTTTAAAGATTTATTTTATTTTGCATGTGTGTTGAGTGCCTGGATACATACTCAGGTTCTCACATTCCAGATGAGTGTGTTGGATCACCTGGAACTGGAGTTACAAGCAGCTATGAACTGCCTGGTGTGGGTTCTAGGAACAGTAAGTACTCCTAACCACTAAACCATCTCTCCTACCTCTAGCATAATTTTTTGACGAACAGAAATGTATGCTATTTCAAATCATTTTTAAATGTTAAAAAGTCCACTACGAACTATAGATCCACTACCACTATCAACTTGTTTCACAATTTTCTCTTTTTGTGTTTAATAAGTTGAAGATCCCTTAAACACAATTTACAGGAGTCATGTTCTTCCTCATTAAGAAATGAAGTTAACCTGAAAGATACATTTCATCACAACAAATATGCTTGCTATCTAACAGACACAATTATGGGGAAAAAAAACAGCAAATAGTCTATTATTTCAATCTGAATTAATTTTTTGTTTGTTTGTTGTTTTGTTCATTTGGTTGGTAGGTTTTAGTTTGGTTTTTGAGTTTTTTGGTTTTTGGATTTTCGAAGCAGAGTTTCACTATGTAGCCTTGCCTCTCCTAGAACTCACTCTGTAGACCAGGCTGGCCTGGAATTCACGGAGATCTACCAGTCTCTGCCTCCTGAGTGCTGGGATTAAAAGTGTGCACCACCACCTCCTGAGGCATGTTTGTTTTGTTTTTGAGACAAATTTTTGTATAGCCCAGATTGGCCTCAAATTCACGATGTGGCTGTGAAGGTTAGTTTTAATTGTAACCTTGACACAATCTACAATGACCTCGGAAAAGAGCCTCTCAGAATATCTGTAGGGAATTATCTTGATTTTGTTAATTAAAGTGGGAAGACTTGCCCACTGTGGGTGGCACATTTCCCAAGTCTGGGGCTCGTGAACTATGTAAGAATAAAGAGAGAAATGTAGCTGAGTGTAGTGATATATATTTAATAAAAATAGTCCAGAATATCAGAGGGTTGAGCACTGACATGCATACATTAATCCATTTTCCTCTACTCCTGACTGTAGATGCGATGTAGCCAATTGCTTCAAATTATTGCCACCTTGACTCCCCACCATTGATGGACTGTAACCTGGAATTATGAACCAAATTGTTGTAAATAATTCTGGCCTGGACTTTTGGGGCCTGAACTAGAGGTTTGGGTCCCACTCTCAGCCCCACTTAGCCTCAAATAATCACACACAGGCTTATATTATTTTTACACTAATTGACCCAGGGCCCAGGCATATAACTTGCTAGCCTCTTCTTCTGAACTCAACCCATCTTGTTCAGCAGTGCCGGCTCGGTACCTTTTCTCAGAGCAGCATTTCCTCTGCATCTCCTAGCAGCTCTGGTGACTCTGGCATCTGTCTAGCATCTGTTTCTGGTGTCTGTCTTCTGCTCTGAGATGTTCCTGAGATTTCTTAGCCTTTGTAGCTCCATTCACACTTCCTGCTTGCCTTTGGCCCATCAGTTTTTTATTAAACCCATAGGTGGGACAAATATTTACAACATTACCTGCATAATCCTACTACATCAAATAAACTCTTTCTTACTTAAGTTGCTTTTGTCAGGGTATTTTTTTATCACATCAAGAGGAAAAGAAACTGAAACACTGCAAAGGGTGGTCTTGAACTCCTGATACTCTTAACCCGAGACTCAAGAGCAGTGGGATTACAGGCATTTGGCACCATTCTGTGTAGTTTGGGCTCTTACAGGGTTTCACTCTGTAACTTCAAGCTTTCATCAGTCCTCTTACCCCTACCTTCCACCACCAGCCACCATCTTACTGTGGGGATTATAGGTGTGCACCAATATACTCGGCTTGAATTGAAAGTTTTAACATAGACATAGTTGGTACTGACTTCCACTTACTTTGTATTTATCAATACCCCTCCCCTGTGTGTGTGGGGGGGTAGATCTGAGGATGGACCCAGAGCCTGAAATAGACTTTCTTAGCCTGTGCCTATTGTTGAGCTACACCCTCAACCTCTCCATTATTTTTTGAACTATCCCTTAGTGATGATTTCTTGACACTAAACAGCTTTGTATGTGGAGGTTTATACCTGTGAGTGCATGTTCCTGTGGGTACCCATTTGTACACTATTGTACATGGACAAGCCAGAGGACAATCTCAGGCACCATTTGTTGCAAAGCATCTTGCTTTCTGAAACAGAGTCGCTCAGCATGGAGATAACTGAGTAGGCTAGGCTGGCTGGTTAGTGAGCCCCAGAGATCCCATTGTCTTTGCTTGTCCATCTCAGAGATTACAGCCATATCCACCATGTCTTTAACATTGTTTCTAGGGATCTAACTCAGTTATTCCCCCCACACAACACACACACCTGCCCACACCTTCCACCTCATGCCTGTGCTACGAGCACTTTACTCAACTAACTCCCAGTTCTGCAATAAACAGCTTCAAATCTACAACTAAAAATCTTTTCATTTTATTTTGTTTATTATACTTGTTATGTGTGAGTTCACATTCCACAAAATACTGTTGGGGAGATTAGAAGATATTTTGTAGAGTTAATTCTCACTTTCTGCATTCATGTGAATTCTATCTAGGTCATCAGGTTTTTGTGTTTACCTCACCAGTTTACCTGGTGAGCTAGCTCTTCTGTCCAAGGACATGTTAGTAACAAAACTGAAGTCACAGAAGTTTTGTTTTTGAGACAGGGTTTCTCTGTGTAACAGTCCTGGCTGTCCTAGAACTTGATCTGTAGACCAGGCTGGCCTTAAATAGAGAGATCTGCCTGCCTCTGCCTTCTGAGTGCTGGGATTAATGACATGTGCCACTACTGCCTGGTTCGGAACTTTTAAAATGTAAAGTAACTATGTTTATGAATAGTAAGAAAAACAATTTCTTTGCTATTAGAGGATGGCTAACAATTTTACTAAAATACTTGTAAATATAATCACATTCAGTCATGATAATCTACAGTTTTCCAACTATGAGAACCTGCAATCATTCACAGGTTGGTATCTGGGGGCAGGGCTCACTCAGGTCCGTGAGTGAACCCAGAAGCCCATGGATTCAAAGGTTGGATTCGCGCCAGAGAATTCAGCCAATCACTGCTGTACCTTACCCCTTTGCCCAATTCTAGAATGCAAAGGTGTGTTGAATTTTGCTTAGTATGTTTTTCTTAAAGACCCCCACCTATCCGTCGGGGCAGTGGGTCCTCAGCCTTTCCGCTGCACTGGAACCAGGCTATCAACCTAGGTTCCTTGGAACCTGTATATAACAATAAAATCCTCATGAGTGTTACAGCGTGTTCAGCCTCCCTGATGGCAATCGTGGAAATTCTTACATGCAAATATAACACCAACCACATTATTTCAAGGAAAAAAATTATCAGTACATAACTCTTTCATAACTTTCTTCAAATGGTCATAGAAAGCAGCACACAAATTTTTCTTGGATGGTTATTCATGAAAGTGGAACTTGTCAATTTTTTGATTGTTTGGAGGGGGAAAGACAAAGTAAATTACCTGCAAGACAGAATATCAAATAAATAAATAGGGAGATATTTGTAGATTTTAATAAGCACCTTCACAAACTGTATTCCATGTGAAAATATTGTTTTTAACCCAAAAATTTAACATCTAGAAAGTCTCTAGGATGCAGTCCGTCTTACTTACTTGCTGTTCTAATTGCTGTGAAGAGACACCAAGACCAAAGCAACTATCATAACAGAAAGCATTTACTTGATGGCTTTCTTATAGTTTCCGAGGTTCAGTCTATTGTCACCATGGCAGGGAGCATGGCAGCAAGCAGGCAGACCCTGGAGCAGTAGCTCAGCACTACATTCTGATCAGTAGCCAGAAAGAGAGAGATGACACTGTGCCAGCCTTGGGCTTTTGAGACTTCATAGCCCAGTAACACACTTCCTCCAAGAAAGTCATACCTACCTACTCCATCCAGCAAGACCACACCTCCTAATCCTTGTAATCTTTTCTATTAGTATCACTCTCACTCCCTGGTGACTATACACTCCAATATATGAACCTATGGAGGTCATTTTTATTTAAACAACCAAATTCCAATCCTGGTCCCCATAAGCTTTTAGCCATACCATAATACAGAATGCATTTAGTTCAACTTCAAAAGTCTATCACAACCTCAATGTTGTTTAAAAGTCCACTCTGAGGGCTGCAGAGATGGCTCAGAGGTTAAGAGCACTAACTGCTCTTCCAGAGGTTCTGAGTTCAATTCCCAGCAACCACATGGTGGCTAACAACCATCTGTAATGAGATCTGGCGCTCTCTTCTGGCCTGCAGACAGAACACTATATATATAGTAAATAAGTAAATCTTTAAAAAAATGGTTCACTCTGAGATTCCTCTCTCTCCCTTTCCCTCGCTCCCTCCCCTCACCCTCACAGGGTTTCTTTTCAAACACTTGATTATCCTGGAACTCACTCTGTAGACAAGGCTAGTCTTGAACTTGGAGCTAGATCCTCCTGTCTCTACATCCCGAGTGCTGGGATTGAAGGCATGCACCACCACTGCCCAACTCATGGCAATCTCTTAATTGAAGTCACCTATAAAATCAAAATAAAAAAGCAGATCACACACTTCCAAGATACTATGACACAGAATATGTATTACCATCTCAAACTGAGAGAAAAGGAAGATATCGAGGAAAGACAGAGCCAAACAAAAGCCAGCTGGGTAAACTCCAAACTTACCTCCATGTCTGATGTCAAAGCACTCTTCAGACATCCAACTGCATTCAGCTTTGTTGATGGCAACACAGTTCTTTCTCTTTCCTCTCTCTCTCTCCCTCCCCTCTCTCTCTCCCTCCCCTCTCTCTCTCTCACACACACACTTCAAGATAAAATATAGCCAGGCATGGAGATGCACAACTTTAATCCTTGCAGTCAGTTTCAAACAGCCAGGGCTACAAAGAAAGACCCTATTTCAAAACCTCTGTGTGTGTGTATGTGTATGTGTGTGTGTGTGTGTGTGTGTGTGTGTATAATTTTTAAATGATAGTTAAATATCATGAGATGAAATGTCTCAGTGATTTTTCTGCACTGTGCTTTTCCATAACCTCCAAATTTTCCTATAATGAGAATATATTATAAAGGTGATGGGGGAAATTAGTTTTAATTGTTGCAAGTAACAAAAGGATTATCCACTTTCCAGTGACAAATATGAATCCAGTAGTGATTATACCAACATAACCTTAGCTCATTATCTTAACAGATGTTCTCATAAAATTCTAATACTAGTGAGGCCCACATCCTAGTGAGGGTGCATATCATAGATCATGTTGCAGAGATTCTTCACTCCAAGGAGACCAGGAAGCAGAGAGAGTAGATGTCTTGCTCATTGATTTGTTTTTTTTTCCTTTCTGGTTTTGTCTGGACTTGTAGCTCACATTCAGGCAGAGCTTTTCTCCATAGTTAACTGCCTCTGGAAATGCCCTACTAATCTCTCCTCAATCTAATCAAGCCAGGAATCAAGGTTAACCATCACAATGCTCTATATGTACATGGAAGAGGATGTTCCTTCTGCACTCAGAGGATGGAACAACCTATAAGTGTCAGATTCACTTGGAAATGATGCTGTGCAAGGCTATTATACCTTAGTTAATCTTCCGTATACTTATTTTACCTGCTGTTGAAAGGGGAATGTTTTCTATTATTCTCATTTCCTTCTACCTTCTTTTCTATTTTGTTTTGGTTATCATATGTTGATGTTCTGTTGTAGGTTGTGCACTCATTTAAAAGTGTCGTATCTTTCTAGTTATTTTACACATTTCATTGTAAAACGTGTCCCCTTGACTCTTTGTTCTTGTTATGAAGTCTCTGTTTTCTGATATTAACATAACAGCTGCAGCTCCCTTTACTTTTAAGTTGGCATATCATCTATTATTATTGACTGTTAACTTGTCTTTTTTTAGGAATAGCATATGTATCATTTATATATAGAAAGTAGGTTAAGGTTTTAAAACAAAACTTCAGTGTGCTAATCTGGTTTTGTTGTGCTTAGGGTTTGATTTTTGTTTGCTTTTGTTTGGTGTTTTGTTTGTTGAGTTGGATTGGGTAGTTACAGGGAAGAAAGACTGAAACAGAGTCTTATATAGCCCAGCAATTTAGCAGAGGATCATTTGAACTTCTGGTCCTCCTATCTCCATCTTCCAAGTTCTGGAATTACTGATATGGACCTCTACTGGTTAATGCACTATTGAGACCCTAATACATACTAGAGAAGCATTCTACCAATTGAGCTATGTACACAGTTCCATGTATTTTGATGTAACATTTTAATACTTTTGTTGATTTTTGTTTTTATGTTGTTCATTTATCTTATTTTAAAAAAATTAACATAGAAAATAATAGGTTTACTGGCTGTGGCAACATATGCTTTAATGCAAGCATATGCTGAGGCAGAATTGTCACAATTTTAAGAACAGTCCGGGCTGTCTATCAAGTTCTAGGGCAGCCAGTGTTACATAACGTGACTCTGTCTCAAACAATGCTTTTCATTATTATATTTTTACATAGGTATGTATATACACACACATTGGGAAACATACACAATTAAAAATAATAATAAAAAAGAAACTAGCTTTCATGTAGCCAATGCTAGCCTTGAACTCCTCATCAGGAAATCAGTCATCCTCAGCTGCCAACCTAGTTCTAGCCAGTCTGGTCTACGTGACATTCTGTTTCAAATTTTTTAAAAAGTGAAAAACTATGCTGTTCCATTACCATGTACTTGGGAATTTCCCAAATTCCCTTCAGATACTGCTAGTTTCGGTTAGTTGTGCTCAGAGGACATACTTTATATGATTTCAGTCTTTTTTATTTATTGAGCCTTGTTCGTGATTGTTGTGTGAGAAGCTTTACTTAGGGAAAAACAACACATACAGACACACACACACACACACACACACACACACACACACACACACACACACACACACACATAATCCCCTGAAAACCTGAAGTACTGATTACATCAATGCCCAACTTGATGAGGTGGAGTTTTTATTGGGGTTGCTAACAGAGTATGAGTGAGGGTTATTTTCTTAAGCAGGGATGACTCAAAGGACACTGAATCATAAAAAAACTCCACTCTGGTGCAGAGGAGGACAAAGAAAAACTATATCCCTGTGGCTCTCTGCATAACTTCTAGGAAGCTACAGAGCCAAAAATCTTTCTCAGTAGCTCGGGCTCCTCCCCTAAGCAGTTGTTTACTCCTTTTATAAAGCTGTGGGAAGCCTTAAGGAAGCTTTGCTTTCGGCTGTCTCAGCCATGTAACATTTTGTTCATCTCTTTAGCCTCAGGAACTTCTACCTCCTACAAACCGTGTTTCAATTCCCAGGAAACTGCCTTAAAACAGTGACCTAAATTATGGTGGAGTCTAGATTGTTCCATGTGCACAAATATGAATTTGTTTTATTAAAATAAGAAACATTAGTTATTAATCTTTTCTACCAAACATATTAAGAAAACTGGTGTTTAATACAAGGAATGCAAAATTTTTTATCTTCCTTACCTTTATGCACATGTTTTGATCCTTCAAACACTTTAAGAAAACTTGTAAAAGAAATACTACTCCAGCTAAAATCACATATTGACCCCCAAACAGTGATAATGGGAGATTTCAGTACCTCAGTTTATAAAATAGACATGTCATCCAGACAAAAAAAAAAAAAAAAAAAAAAAACAAAGAAACACTAGAGTTAAATAAATCAGATTATCTAAGAGACATCTACAAAAAGTTCCCACCTGAACACAAAAGAATGTATTTTCTCCTCAACATCTCAAGGAACTTTCTCCAAGGTTGATCACATACTTGACACAAAGCAAGTCTCAAGAGGTTTATGAAAATTGAAATGACAAGGGGCTGGAGAGGTGGCTCAGAGGTTAAGAGCCCTGACTGCTCTTCCAGAGGTCCTGAGTTCAATTCCCGGCAACCACATGGTGGCTCACAACCATCTATAATGAGATCTAGTACCCTCTTCTGTACACTGTATACATAATAAATAAATAAATAATTTTAAAAAATTGAAATGACAACCTGTATCTTGTATTAAAGCTGGATATCAACAACAGCAACAGCACAAAGTATACAAAGTCAGGGAAAATGAAAACTCACCATTAACAAGCAATGAGTCAATGTATAAATCAATAAGGAAATAAAAAACTTTTTAAAACCAAACGGAAATGGAAATGTACCCAAACCTAAGGAACACAATAAAAGCAGTTCTGAGAGGCAAGTTTATAGCACTAAGTGACTACAACAACAACAGAATTGGAGAGAGTGCATATTAGCTTCTTAAGCACACACCTAAAAGTTATAGAACAACAAGAAGAAATAACAGCAAAAAAAAAGCAAACATGAAATAATCTAACTCACGGATGAAATCAATAAAATAGAAACAAACAAACAAAAGCAAATGCAAACAATCAATGAAATGAAGAGTTGGTTCTTTAAGAAAAATCAGTAAGATTACAAAAACCCTTAGCCAAATGAACTAAAAGATGAAGAGATCCAGATAGATAAAATTAGAGATGAAAAGGAGAATGTTACAACATACATTAAGGAAATCCAGAAAATCAGACATATACTTTAAAAATCTGTACTCCATCAAACTGGAAAACTTAAAATAAGTGGATAAATTCCTTGATATACATGACCTATGAAAATTAAATCAAGATCAAATAAGTAATTCAAACAGACCCATAACCCTTATTAAATTAGAAATAATAACTAAAACATTCTTGACAAAAAAAAAGGCACCCAGGGTCAGATAGATTCATTACACCTCCAAGTAAGTATTAATGCTAATACTCCTCAAAGTATTTTGCAAATTAGAAAACAGAAGTTTTCCTGTTTCCTGCAGCCACTTAGTCTCAAAAAAAAAAAAAAAAACACACCAAGGCTTATATTAATTACAAACTATTTGATCTATGGCTCAGGCTATTACTAGCTAGCTCTTAAATCTTAAATTATCCCATTTCTTTTAATTTATGTATTGCCACCGGTACTTTCATATCTTGCTTCTTGGGAAGCTGGATCAAGTATTCTCAACTTTCCCCTTCTCCTGTATTTCTGTTTGGATTTTCCACCTGGTAGTAAGCTGTCTTACCATCCACCAAAACAGCTCCTTTATTAACCAATGTTAGTAATACATATTTACAACATACAGAAAGACCATCCCACATTACTGGAGAAACATTTCCTAACTCTTTTTACAAGACCACTATTATCTTTACACCTAAACCACACAAAGAGCCAACAAAAAAAGAAAACTATAAATCTATATCCCTTGTGAACATAGATGCAAAAATTCTCAATAAAATATTTGCAAATTGAATACAAGAACACATCAAAAAGATTACCCACTATGATCAAGCAGGCTTCATCCCAGAGGTACAGAGATGGTTCAACATAGGTAAATCAACAAATATAATCCACTATTGAAATGAACTGAAAAACAAAAACTACATGATTGTCTCATTGGATGCAGAAAATCCAACACATCATGATAAAGGTCCTAGAGAGACTAAAGATACAAAGAACATACTTCAACATAATAAAGGCAATTTACTGCAACCCCACAGCCAACATCATTCTAAATGAAAAGAAACTCAAAGCATTTACACTGAAGTCAGGAACAAGATGAAGATGTCCAATTGATTCATGTCTATTCAATATAGTACTTGAAGTCTTAACTAGAATAATAAAGACAACTGAAGGAGACTAAAGAGGCTACAGATAGGAAAGAAAGAAAGAAAAAATGTATTTATTTATAAATATGAGTTTGTACATTAAAAACTTAATCAGAAAACTTCTACAGCTGATAAATTCTTTCAGCAAAGTAGTAGGATACAAAATTAACCCATAAAGATCAATAGCTTTCTTATATACAAATGACAGATTGAAAAAGAAACTATGGAAACAATACCTTTCACGGTAGCCTCAAAATAAAATAAATACCTTGGTATAACTCTAACCTAGCAAGTGAAAGTCTTGTATAATTAAAACTTTAAAAAAGATGCTGAATAAGGTGTGGCGGTGCACGCTTTTAATCCCAGCATTTGGGAGGCAGATCTGTAAGCAACTGTTAGATCCCTGGGGAGGGAGGAATAGGTATCCTGACTGTAAGGAAGTCAAGCTATACCTGAAGTTGCTAAGACAATTCTGATGGCTGGAGCTGCAATGGGACATCTCAGTTCTGATGGGGAAAGGTATCCTGACTTGTTAGGTTAATACCTGAAGCTGGGACACAGTCGGGGATGGTCTCCATGCAGGATATAGCAACCCTACTCCTCTCCTGGAGAGCTGCTACAGCTGAGCTTTTACTATATCCCCTTAAGGGGACTACCTAGCAGACAGAGCTCTGCTTCTTCTTTTCAACACAAGATGTTGCTTCTTTTGCTTCTCTCTGCTAAAGCAGAAAGCCCACTAGAAATGTGGCAATCTGGGCTGGAGAGATGGCTCAGTGATTAGGAGCACTGACTGTTCTTCCTGAGGACATGAGTTCGATTCCCAGCATCCACATGGCAGCTAACAACTGTCTGTAATTCCAAGATCTGACACCATTACACAGTTACACATGCAGGCAAAACACCAATTCACATAAAATAAAAATAAATATTAAAAAATAGAAAAGTAGCAATTTCCTCCTCTCAATGAAAAGTTCTTACTTTTTTTTTTTTTTTTTTTTTTTTTTTTGCTATGCCTTGCTCAGACCCCCTAAGGGAATGGCTTTGCAAGGTTTTTCTGCTCAGTCCCCTAAGAGACATCTCAGTAAGGTTCTTCTGGTGCAGATAAATGAGGATCTTCACCCAAGGCTCTTTTGAGAGAGAAAACTTTTGGGAAGGAGGAGTCCAGGAGAGAGGCTGCCTCTGCCAGGGTTGGAAAGAACAGCCCACAGCTGAACAGAGGGGTTTATATAGAATTTCTTAACGGCAGAGTTTCTCAAGGCTTTGTTAGTTTCTTTCACTGGTCTTTTTTTTTTTAACTCTAAGTCTAAGGCCAGGGCATATTTCTTTCCCTGGCTCTGATTCTAGGGACCAAGTGTGTTCCTTTGGTACTGGTTTTCAAATTAAGGGATAAGATTTTTTTATGCTTTTGCTGCCTCAGATCTCAGATCCAAGATGTGTTTCCTTCACTACTCTATTTTTTTTTTTTTTAGCTTTTTGACTCTAAGTGCAAGGCCAGGGCATATTTCTTTCACTGGCTCTGATTCTAGGGAACAAGTGTGTTCCTTTGGTACTGGTTTCAAAGTTAGGGCATGTTTCTTTGGTTCTGGATTAAGAGATAAAGTATTCTTTTCACTGGCTCAGGTCTCAGATCCAGGGTGTGTTTCTTTCACTAGCTCTAGTTTCAGGGCCAGGGTTGGTTTCTTTAGCTAATCCCTTTTCTCTGTAAGATCTCTGTGAGTTTGAGGCCAGCCTGGTTTACAAAACAAGATCCAGGGGCTGGAGAGATGGCTCAGTGGTTAAGAGCACCGTCTGCTCTTCCAGAGGACCTGAGTTCGATTCCCAGCACCCACATGGCAGCTAACAACTGTCTGTAGTTCCAGTTCCAGGCAAAACACCAAATAAACAAATAAAGTTTTTAAAAAAAACAAAACAAAACAAAACAAAACAAAACAAAACAAAACAAAATCCAGGACAATCAGGGCTACAGAGGAAAATCCTGTTTTGAAAAAATAACACACTGAGGAACAAAATTGAAGGCACCAAAATATGGAAGGATCTCCTATGCTTATACATAGGTAAGATTAGTATTATAAAAATGGCCATTCCAGCAAAAGCAATCTATAGACTCAATGCAATACCCATGAGAATCTAAACATAATTATTCATAAAAAATGAAAAGACCACAAGGCAGTAGTAGCACATGACTTTAATCTGGGAGGCAGAGGCAGGCAGATTTCTATGAGTTCAAGGTCAGCCTAGGCTACAACGTGAGTTTCAGGGCAGCCAAGGCTACACAGAGGAAATCCTGTCTCAAAATACTAACCCCCAAAATTGAAAAGTCAATTATCAATTTTATTTGGAAACACATACACACACACACACACACACACACACACACACACACACACACACACACAGCTAAAACAATCCTGAATGATAAAAAAGCTTTGGAAATATCACCATCCCAGATTTCAAGTTATGCTACAGAGTTATAGTAATAAAAACAGTATGATATTGGTATAAAAACAGACATTCAATGATCAAAGGAATTGAACTGAAGTCTCAGACATAAATCCAAACACTTATGGACACTTGGTTTTTGACAAAGAGGCCAAAAATACATACTGGAGAAAGGACAGCATCTTCAACAAATGATGCTGGTCAAACTGGATGAATTCATGTAGAAGAATGAAGATAGATACATATTTATCACCTGGCAGAAAACTCCAAATAGATCAATGATCTCAACATAAGACCAAATAACCCTGAATCTGACAGAAGAGAAAGTGAAATAGATCAATGATCTCAACATAAGACCAAATAACCCTGAATCTGACAGAAGAGAAAGTGAGGAACAGTCTTGAATTCACTATCACAGGAAAGGACTTTCTGAACAAGACAACGATAATACAGACAACAAAACCAAAATTAGTTAGGTGGAACCTCATCAACTGAAGAGCTCCTGTAAGGTAAAAGACACCATCATTCAAAGAAGCAGGCTACAGAATGGGAAAAGTTTTTTGTTGTTGTTGTTCTTGTTTTGTTTTGTTTTGTTTTGTTTTGTTTTACCAACTACACATCTGATAGAGGGCTAATATCAAAAAGAACTAAAAAAAAAAAAAAGTCTGGATATTGAGGAAAAATAACCCAATTTTAAAAATGAGGTACAGATCTAAACAGAAAATTTTCAAAAGAGGAAATGCAAAAGGCTGAGAAACATTTAAAGGAAGCGTTTAGCATCTTTAGCTATCAGGGAAATAAATACAAATCAGAACTACTTTGAGATTTCATCTTAGATCAATCAGTATAGTCAAGATCAATAAAACAAATAACAGCACATGTTGACAGGAAAAAGAGGAAAGGAGAGCACTTATTCATTCCTGGGGAGAATGCAAATTTCTACAGCCACTATGGAAATCAGTATCCTAGTTCTTCAAGAAGATGGGAATTGATTGATGTCAAGATCCAGTGTGGTAATATATTGTATATTTAATAAAAAATAGTCTGAAATATCAGAGGACAGAGCCACCTACAGAGCCAAGCCATGAAAGTCAGGGTGTGATGGCCCACATCTTTAATTCAATCACTCTGGAGGCAGAGATTCATCTGGATCTCTACAAGTTCAAGGCTTAACAGAGTCAGGTGATGGTGGCACAGAACTTTGATCCTAACACTGGGAAAGTTGAACTAGGGAGTGAGATAGCTGGTTGGGGAAAGAAAGAGGAGGAGAATGCAGGACTTCTTCCATTGATCTGCCACTTCTCTTTTCAGCTGAAGAGGCATAGAGTCAGAGGATTTGTGGAGATAGGCCTGGAGAGTTGGCTGAGTGAGAAGTGGCTGTGGTTTGTTTATCTCTCTGCTATTTCAGCTTTTCCCCAACATCTAGCTCGGAGTTTTTATTATTATTATTATTATTATTATTATTATTATTATTGTGCCAAATAGGATTTGGACAATAATCAAGCTATACCACTCTTGGGCATATACTCGAAAAAAATAGAGACACTTGCTTAGCATGTTCATTGCTGCCCTATTCATAATAGCCATAAATTGCAAACAGCCTGGTGTCTATCAATGAATGAATAGGATTGCGGTAGATTTACACAATAGAGCATTACTCAGCTCTGTTTAGTTTTTGTCTGAATGACCTGTCTATTGATGAGAGTATTTATTGTATGGAAGTCACCCACTATCTCCATGTTAGATCACTGTGTAATTTTTGTTGTAGAAGTGTGTGGAAGACAGGGCGGTCCTTGTGCTCACAGATAAGCACACTGGTAAGTTGTCCCTTCAGAATGAGAGATGCATAATGTGCCAACTGCCCAGAAGTCTGGGAGCAGATGTGGTTAATAGCCTGGTGACTTCTGCAGTGATTGAGTTAATTAGCATCAGGAAAAATTTCACCTAATTGTGCTGTGTTTACATATGCCTAAAACAAACTACTTGTGATCAGGCTCTCAAAGTTTGAACCAACACTGACTACTTAGTTGTACTAAACCAAATTATGTTCTTGCCTTCCATTCTGCTGGCCACAGTAGTCTCAGAGCCTCCTGTAGAAGTGTTTTAGCCAGGCATAGTGGTACACATCTTTAATCTCAGCACTCAGGAAGCAGGGCAAAAGGATCATGTTGAATTCGAGGGTCTACTCAGTGGTACCAAGACAAATTACAATGTCCTTTTAGTATCTTTTTCTTTTTTTAATATTTATTTATTTATTTATTTATTTGCCTTGGTGTTTGCTTGGAATTGGGAAGTGGAACTACAGAAAGTTGTGAGCTGCCATGTGGTTTTTGGGAATTGAACCTCGGTCCTCTGAAAGAGCAGTCAGTGCTTTTAACCGCTGAGCCATCTCTCCAGGGTCCCAGTATATTTTTCTTTAATATTTATATACTGTCTTTCCCTATTTCTTCTAATTAGTTTCAGTTTAAAGTCTATGTTATCAGATTATAACATGGCTATACCAGCTTTCTTCTTGGATTAATTTTTTGAAATATTCTTTTCTATTCTTTTCTCCTGAGATGAAGTCTATCCTTGATGTCAAAGTATGTTTCTTAAATGCAGCAGAAGAATGGGTCATGTTTTCTAATCTAATCTATTAGTCTATGTGTTTTATTTGGAAATTGAAATCATTTATATTGAACAATTTTTTTATTCCTGCTATTCTATTGTTATTGTGTGTGGGATTTTTTTAATCCCTTCTTCTGATTTGCTTTTCTGGGATTATTTATTCTTTGTGTTTCCTTGGGTATGGTTATCTTCTTCAGACTGAAGGTTTTCTTCTAGCACCTTCTATACAACTGGATTTGTGAATAGATGTTGCTTAAATTTGGTTTTATCACTAGTGGGTTATGCATGCCTTTAATCCCAGCACTCAGGAGTCAAAGGCATGTGGATCTCCGAGATCAAGGCCAGCCTGGTCTACAGAGTGAGTTCCATGACAGGATTACACAGAGAAACCTTGTCTTGAAAACAAAACAAAAAATGGGTTTTTATCAAAGAATATCATAGTTTTTCCATTCACAGTGACTGAAAGTCTTGGTGGTTATAGTAGTAGTCTGGGCTTGTGTCTATGCTCTCTTACAGTTTGTAGAACATCTGTCCTGGTTCTTCTGGTTTTTAGAGTCTCCATGGAAAATCCAGGTGTTACTTAATAGGTCTGCCTTTATGTGTTACTTGCTCTTCTCTTTTTCCTATGTGGATTTTAATATTCTCCTTTTTGTTTTGTATGTTTAGTGTTTTAATTATTAACTGCTAAGGGGAATTTTGCTGATTCAGTCTATTTTATTTCTTCTTGTACATGACAGGCATCTCATTCTTAGCTTAGTGAAATTTTCTTTGACAATTTTGTTGAAAATATTTTCTGCGCCTTTGAATTGTGTTTCTTCTCCTTCATCTCATCTAATTATTTATAGGTTTAGTCTTTTCATAGTATCCAAGATTTCCTGGATGTTTTGTAACAGAAGTTTTTAGGATTTAACACTTTTGGGATCTAACATTTTTCTACTACCTTGTCTTCAACACCTGAGATTCTCACTTCCGTGTCTTGTAATCTGTTAGAGAGGCTTTCCTCAACTATTAATTATCTAAGAATCTCATAATTGTTTCCTCATTTTTTGTGGTGGGCTAGGATTGTTTGTTTGTTTTGTGTTACTAAGGATTGAACCTAGGGTTTCCTGCATGCTAGGCATGTGTTCTACTATTAAGCTATGTTACCAGCCTCTTTTTCCCCTTTTGGTATATTGCAGATGCAGAATTCTTGGGTGATACTTTTTTCTTTTACTATTTTATCTTTGTGTGAGTGTGTGTGTGTGTGTGTGTGTGTGTGTATGTGTGTGTTTGTGTCTGTGTTTTACTAGGAATCAGGCTAGAAGACTTGTATGAGCTAAGCAATTTGAGTTAGGAGCCTAGCCATCTTTCAGCACTTCATTTATTGTTAGACAGTCTCCTATTGCACAATTCTATTTCGTACTATAATGAAAACCTGAAGCTCGATGTTGAGGAAAGGCTGGAATATCAGTGATCTAGAGAAACCAATCACAGCCACTTCTCACCCACCAACTCCTCAAGTCTGTCTCTAGGAAATCCTCAGATTCCAAACCTCTTTCTCCTTAGCCCACCAAGAAGTTTCCAGGAAAGCTAAAAAACTTCTCTTCTCTCCCTCCACCCAGCTATCTTATTTCCCCTTTCAACATTCCTAAAGCTAGGATTAAAAGTATGGGTCATCTTCCATGGTTTGGCTCTGTGGTTGATTCTCTTGGAGACTAATTTTATTAAATATATATCGCCACATATTCCCTTTTGGGTCAAAAATAAAGAAGGTCGTAACTAATGTAAAAAACTATATACGATAGGTACAATAACTATATATAATATATACAAGCAATAATTACATCAATAATGTCCAGTCAGGAACAACTGACAAATTCAAAGAAAATATTCCATTATTTATCCTGTTTTGGTGAGTCCAAAAAATTGTACCTAATTCACTTTCTATCTAACTTATATTACTAACTGAAAACTATCTTTTGAAATCTCTCAAACTTAAACACTTTAACCTCTTAGAGAGTTTCTTTTCTAAAACTGTCACTAGAAAACTATATCTCATTTTTCAACTCCCACAGACACCCAAGAAGGAAATAATAGTAATTAAGTAAATAGGACATGCAAGTAAGCAACTTCCAAAAAATGTGGAAAATAAAACAACTGGCTGCCTAGACAGTCACCCAAGGTTCCTCTGCAGCATTGGAGTATTCATCTTCGGCCTACAGGCCTAGCATGTCTGACAAACTTCTCTGTGAAGCAGGATATTCCCAAAGTCCTTCCTACCTTGTCCTGACAAGATTTGGCAGTTCTTTTTTATGTCTCCTGTTTGTCCAGTTTGGACATCATTCTGTCAGCATTCAAAGCAAGGGTGTAAGAATTCCTGGTAAGTAGCAGTTCTGTGGTAAACATGCTAGTCCAATAACCCAACATACAACTGGTAGTACACGCTGCATAGGCTTGGCTATGTAAATCTGTGCCCATCCATTCTCTTATAAGGACAAGCCACTTGGAAGGTTGTTTTTTTCCTTCTGCTTCTCTTCCCTTGTACCGGCCCAGCATCTTCCCAAATAAACTCTAGTGTGTCTGTTCTCATGTGTGAAACCAAAAAAGGGCACTTTCTTGCCCAGTAGCTAACTTTTGTCACAAAGGTCAAATCCATATGGAGTTTCTTCAGTGCTCATCATCTTCTCTGAAGTAGTTTGGTATTGCCAGGAACAGACGTGTGTCATTGTCATAAAAATAAAAAGAATCCATGTAGTTAAGATATCTTAAATGCCATATGCTGTATATTTCTGAAGTGTTTGAAGATGACTTGTCTATCTAAAATATATCTCGGTTTGACCTTAAAAATATATCTAATTGGGGTTGGAGAAATGGCTCAGCAGTTAAGAGCACTGACTGCTCTTCCAGAGGACAGTGGTTAGATTCCCAGCACCCACATGGCAGCTCACAACTGTCTGTAGTTCTAGTTCCCAGTTCCAGGCAAAACATCAAGGCAAATGAATAAATAAAGTTTTTTGAAAAAGAAAATATATTTAGGGGCTGGAGAGATGGCTCAGCGGTTAAGAGCACCGTCTGCTCTTCCAGAGGACCTGGGTTCAATTCCCAGCACCCATGTGGCAGCTAACAACTGTCTGTAGTTCCAGTTCCAGGCAAACACCAAGGCAAATAAATAAATAAATAAAGTTTAAAAAAAAAAAGAAAAGAAAACATATCTAATATGACTATAAGTTTGATTGTAATGTCTAATTACTAACTTGTACTTCTTTATATCCTAATTAGTTGATAATGATAATTTTCAATGACTAGCAATTTGTATTACATTGATAGATGAACTGTATAGGTACAATACCTTGAACAAGAGTAGAAATATATGTACAGTAACAAAATTAATCTCAACTGTGTGTCAATATACACCATTTGTATTCAATATACAAAAATCCACTCTAGGGGCTGGAGAGATGGCTGAGCGGTTAAGAGCACCATCTGCTTTTCCAGAGGACCGGGGTTCGATTCCTAGCACCCACATGGCAGCTAACAACTGTCTGTAGTTCCAGTTCCAGGCAAACACCAAAGCAAATAAATAAATAAATAATAAATAAATAAATAAAGTTTAAAAAAATAAAAAATAAAAACACCAAAAAAAACAAAAATCCAATGTAATGTAAAATATTTAAAACTAGTAATTGCTTTTTAAAAGTAGATTCAATAATCCACCCTTCTTTCCTATCTATATTCTCTTTTCCTCAGAGTAGATTCAATAATCTACCCTTTTATCTACTATATCTGTATTCCCTTTTTTTTCTGTTTTTTTTCAAACAAGGATCCTGCATCTAATCTCCCTTGTTCAGCTTTTCTCCTAACTATAACCAATAAAAATTTGTAACAATCACTCTAAATAATGACAACCATCCATAACACATTGAAACACTAAAAACCACCCACCTATCTTTTGGGAATGTGTGTGTTGTGTTCTTAAATTTACTTCCTGCTGTTTAGGGGTGACTGCATCTTTGGAAAGTGCAGGACTTGTCTCAAGTCCTGGCTAGAGTATTCTGTGAAGCTGGTTCATCTCAACTAGCTACCTCGAAATTATCCTGAGCAGTTTGTAGTTCAAAGACAATCTTTGGTTGGTGTTGTAAGCTTAGTGGTGCTTTCATAGTCCATGTGAAATCATTGTTGTGGGGCCCCATCTTCCTTTTGGGGACTTCAAAAATCACAGTTAGACATCATCATGGTTCACAGCATAAAACTGATAAGAGACTCAGACCCTAAACAATGTACAAGAACCTAAATAGTCTTTTTTCTACAATTAATCAGTACTTTATATGATCATTAATATCACAACAAAATGTTTCAAAAATATATTACTATAATAAAATTTGATATAAAATTTATATATAATATGATTAGTAGTAATAGAATAATCTTTTAATTTTGATTAGTCTTCTGTCCCCTATCAGGTGGCTCTTCTGATATGATAGAGATTTTTGCATTTTCCTTTAACAAGCATGCTTGGGTTTGGAGAAGGAGAGAGCCACACTCCAACTCCTAAGCCAGCTTTTATTTATAACTGAACTGGGACTTCAGCTTTTTTTTTTTTTTTTTTTTTTTTTTTTTTTTTTTTTTTTTTTTTTTTTTTTT
>PVIH01025180.1:0-21193 GCA_004025045.1 Sigmodon hispidus
TAACAACAGACCCCCAGGAAATACAGAGAATTATCAGATCATATTTTGAAAATCTGTATTCCACAAAAATGGAAAACCTAGAAGAAATAGACAGCTTTCTGGACAGGTACCATCTACCAAAATTAAATGAAGATCAGATTAATTACCTAAACAGGCCTATAACCCTTAAGGAAATTGAAGCTGTCATTAAAAACCTCCCCAAAAATAAAAGCTCTGGTCCAGATGGTTTCAGTGCCGAATTCTACCAGACATTCAAAGAAGAATTACTACCATTACTCCTCAAACTATTTCACACAGTAGAAACTGAAGTAATATTACCAAATTCCTTTTATGAGGCCACAATTACCCTAATACCCAAGCCACTCAAAGACACAACAAAGAAGCAGAACTACACACCAATTTCCCTCATGAATATTGATGTGAAAAATCTCAACAAAATTTTGGCAAACTGTATACAACAATGTATAAAAGATATCATCCTCTACGACCAAGTAGGCTTCATCCCAGAAATGCAGGGCTGGTTAAACATACGAAAAACTGTAAATGTTATCAATCATATAAACAAACTAAAGGAACAAAACCACATGATCATATCCTTAGATGAGGAAAAAGCCTTTGACAAAATCCAACACTCCTTTATGATTAAAGCCCTGGAGAGATCAGGAATAAAGGGAGAATACCTAAATATAATAAAGGAGATTTACAAGAAGCCAACAGCCAGTATCAAACTTAATGGAGAAAAACTCAAACCAATCTCACTAAAGTCAGGAACTAGACAAGGATGTCCTCTCTCCCCTTATCTATTCAATATAGTTCTCGAAGTTTTAGCTAAAGCAATAAGGGAACCAAAAGAGATTAAGGGGATACAAATTGAAAAAGAAGAAATGAAGCTATCTCTATTTGCAGATGATATGATTGTATACATAAGTGACCCACAAAATTCTTCCAAGGAACTGCTACAGCTGATAAACACCTTCAGTAATGTAGCAGGATACAAGATTAACTCAAAGAAATCAGTAGCCCTTCTATACACTAAAGATAGAAGAGCTGAAAAAGAAATAAGGGAAACATTACCCTTCATATTAGCTGCAAACAGTATTAAATACCTTGGAGTAACTATAACCAAAGAAATAACAGAATATTTGACAAAAATTTTAAATCACTGAAGAAAGAAATTGAAGAGGATATCAGAAAATGGAAAGCTCTCCCATGTTCCTGGATTGGTAGGATCAACATAGTAAAAATGGCAATTCTACCAAAGGCAATCTACAGATTCAATGCACTGCCCATAAAAATCCCAACACAATATTTTTTAGATCTTGAAAGAACAATACTCAATTTCATTTGGAATAAAAGGAAAGCCAGGATTGCCAAAACAATTTTACTCAACAAAAGAACCTCAGGAGGCATCACCATCCCTGACTTCAAGCTATACTATAGAGCTACAGTAATAAAAACAGCCTGGTACTGGCATAAAAACAGACTTGTGGAACAATGGAATAGAATTGAGGATCCAGACATTAACCCAAAAACCTATGAACACCTGATCTTTGACAAAGAGGTCCAAAACATTCAATGGAAAAAAGATAGTATATTTAACAAATGGTGTTGGCATAGCTGGATGGAAGTGTGTAGAAAAATGCAAATAGATCCGAGCCTGTCACCCTACACAAAACTCAAATCCAAGTGGATCAAAGACCTCAACTTAAACCCAACCACTTTGAACTTGATAGAAAAGAAAGTGGGAAATACACTTCTACAAATTGGTACAGGCGACCACTTTCTAAATATAACACCAGTGGCACAGACACTAAGACCAACAATCAATAAGTGGCATCTCCTGAAGCTAGGAAGCTTCTGCAAAGCCAAGGGCACTGTCAATAGGACAAAATGCCAGCCTACGGAATGGGAAAAGATTTTCACCAACCCTACAAGTGATAGAGGACTGATCTCTAAGATATATAAAGAGCTCAAGAATTTAGAGCCCAAAACCTTGAATAACCCAATCAAAAAATGGGGTTCAGATCTAAAAAGGGAATTCTCAGCAGAGGAACTACGAATGGCTGGAAGGTACCTTAAAAAGTGCTCTTCATCTTTAGCCATCAGAGAAATGCAAATCAAAACAACTTTGAAATACCACCTAACACCTGTTAGATTGGCTAAGATAAAAGGCACAGATGACAGCCTATGCTGGAGAGGATGTGGAACAAGGGGGACACTCCTCCATTGTTGGTGGGAGTGTAAGCTTGTTCAGCCACTTTGGAATGCAATATAGTGGTTTCTCAGAAAATTGAGAATCAATCTCCCCAAGGACCCAGCAATATCACTTCTGGGTGTATACCCTAAAGAGGCACATTCACACTCCAAAGGTATTAGCTCAACTATGTTCATAGCAGCGTTATTTGTAATAGCAAGAACCTGGAAACAACCTAGATGTCCCTCAACTGAAGAATAGATTAACAAACTGTGGTACATCTACACAATGGAATACTACTCAGCAGTAAGAAAAAATGATATTCTAAAATTTGCAGGCAAATGGATGGATTTGGAGAATATCCTCCTGAGTGAGGTATCACAATCTCAGAAAGATAAGCAGGGGATGTACTCACTCATTAGGGGTCTCTAAACAAACAAACAAGAAAAAAAGCCAAGCATGCCCAAGCGGCAAACCACAACCACTGAACAGCTTGGGATCAGAAACACCCTGGACTGACCCTTTGGATTCCACTCCAACTCTAGGAACACCTGACTCACTCTTGAGGGAGGGGGGACAAAACTGGATTTGGCCAGGAGTGGAGACTGATCCAAGCATTATTGGGTCAGTGGGACCATAGGACTGTCTGCTCCCTGCCCAGGGAGGGGATGGGGAGTTGCAGAGAAGTAAAATGACCTGATGTGATGGGAGGCGGAAGGGACCTTGAATAAGGATATACAGCGATGGGAAAAAAAATTCAGAGGGAAAGCTGAACACAAAGTAAATATATGTGTAGCAATATTATTTGCATTATTACCCTTGATAAGTCATGCTTATGATTTTTATCTTCTTTATAGTTATTGTTAACTTTTCAGCATTTTAAATTCATTTTACTGTTTTTTTGATAAATACAAAATAAAGAAGAAAAAAAAAGATACCTGTGTTTGGTAGGAAAAACTGATTTAGCTAACCTCTGAGATGCTACAAAAATTTCTCAGTTCAGAGAACTGCTTAGTCTCTGTGACTTGTAATATTGAAGATGAAAATCTAAAATATTTACAGGACAGATCCGTTGAACTTCCACTGAGGAAAAATACAATAGAGTGTAGGAAAAAAAATAAAAAAAGAGAGAGAGAGAAAGAAAACACATGAGTGCACTTGTCTCTATGATTTTAGAATAAATAAACCTTGTTCTTGGAGAAAATAGTTTAAAAAAGAAAAGAAGACGGGGAAAAGCCTCCTTCAACCAGGAAAGAAAAAAAGAGGAGCACACATGCTCTCAACTACTCAAAGTTGTAAACAGTGTGGGTGTGAGCACGCAGTAAGGAACAACGAGACCCTGCGAAGTTTCCACAGAGGAGTGGGCGAGCAGTAAATAATGAAAACAAGACGCAGCTACAAAAATAGCGGCATGTGTGTGCATAGGAGGGATCGTGCAGCTGAGAAGAGGCTGAGATGCAAATGTGTGCCGCGCCATCAAAATCAAAACATCATTTAAAAAATCATGTCCTCCACATGTTCTAAGCCACTGTTCAACCCCAAAGGGGTCTCAACCCACAAGATAAGAACCATTGCTCTAGATTTTTTTACACCTGTCTTTGTCTGTTTTCCAGTTACACAATCAGTGTTTATTTTTTTCTGTGTTTGCATTTCCTAGCAGGGAGGATGAGGTACGTTGAGCTCAGCTCATGCCAAAAGACTTCACTGAAGAGATGAGTCCAAAGACCAAAAATGTTTGCAAGACAAAAAGGAATCTTATAGGACTATACATATGAGATGTATTGCTGCTTACATACAATTTGTACATTCAGAAGAGAGATACACTCAAATATTTTGACAGAGGAACAGGTTAACTCTATAAAATACTAAATATGACATTATCCAGAAGAATTACCTTGGAGAAATCTTAGGAACTCATATGAGAATCACATTTGTTCTACTAGAATTTTATATGGTTCAAGGTTCCAAAGTGTCTTACCTGGAATGACTGTTCATTTTTTCACATTTTCTATTGAAATTCGAATGGCAGAGGCTTTCTGATTCCAGATGTGTCCCTGTTTGTTCTCTCAGGCCATCCTGGTGTGTTATCTCCCTCTTCAAGTTCATGTCTGAAAATGGGCATCCAAAAGCTCTGGTTTGTGCGTAAAAAGAAAAGCACAGCTGTCAGTTTATCATGATAAATCAGGGTGCATTGTCATCAGAACAGACATATAACTAATATTTAAAAATGAAAGATTTTCTTCTTTCATGTGTATAAGCTCTGATGGTTTTCTCCCACATTGCCTTCTGAGGAACCAAGTCTGTAGTTTGAGGCCTTTCAGCAAACTATTACAGACACATTCATCAGCACAATTCTGTAATGTTGGGAACCTGCAGACCTAAGAATAGCATCCAGATGTGGCTCCCATGCATCAGTGAGGATGTCAAATACCACATCCCTCAGTCTGTGCTCTCTAGTCTTTGCGTCCTTGTTAACTACTTGTTCCATCAATGCTGGGGGGGGGGAGTTAAGAACCTCTGTCCCTCCAGAGAACACAACGTTTTTAGAGCTTAATAGTCATGTTTTCAGAAACACTATGGCTTCATTTCTATGCTTAAGCTTCCTATACTTGTTCAGGAGGGTTGCATTCCTAAGTGGCTAAGGAGGTCACATCCCAGTTGGCCTGGGATTCTTATTCTTCTTGTTCCTTATCATTTTTCAAGCTGAATCCTAAAATCAGAATGTTGGCTTTGGTTAAGGAGTCAGCAAGAGCCCATGACCCGTCTGATCTTTCACATTTCTGTGTTCATGGTTTTTCTCTCCAAAAAAATCTTCAAAGATTTTTCTGTTGACAGCTACAAATTAGCTAGTACTAGAGAAACCTAAAATGTCACAGATCACCTAGATGCTCTCTGGAGAAAGGTTCTTCTTGTCTCAGGCTCAGAGTTTCTCACAGTGGAAGGAGAGAGAAGCAGGGCAAACTCAGAAGATGATGGAGAAATACATACCCACACACATACCGGCATACACACAGGCATAAACATACATGCCCACACAAGATTACACACACTCACAAGCATTCTCACAGTCTTGTATCAAAATCCATTAGATAGTGGCTTCTATATCCACCACAGTGTTAGAAGAGGCTAATCTAGAGAAGCACATGGCTACATGCATCAATGTAAAGCACTTCCTCTTCACTGTGTGCTGTTAGCATAGTACAAAATAAATTCTTCGTGAACACATGAAAGTTAAAGCATGGACCAAATCCAACTTCTCTCTGTCTACGAAGGATGAGTTTTCTAGAAGGGTCTGCAAGCATCGTCACCCAAGAAAGGCTTTAGTGGTGAGCTCTACCTAGAGCCGGTCTCTAGGATTGGAGGAGAGCAGTCAGGGTACCAGCCTGCCCAATGTAGCAAGATAGTCCTGTGTCAGTACCATGATATCATGGTTGACCAACAGTCTCTGCTAGAGATAGGAACATCCTTCATATGGATGTTTTAAAAGACACAAATTAGAGCTGGTCTACTGGCCCATTTATCTTTCAGTTATTGATTATAATATATTATACATAATAATTCAATGAATCTTCTAAATGAGTAGTTGTTGGGGGTTAAGCACATTAGTGAATACAAATCAAGTAAAGAAGCTAAGACACTCATACCAAAAACACCCCACCACAATTGATAGTAAAAAATAAATATATTTGTTGAGTATGTACTATCACCCATCACAAGACCAGGTGTTCTACAGATATTATCACTATGCAACATGTTTACATAACATAAGCAAATTTCTCATTCTCTGTACTTTCTTAGGAAGTTCCCTAAAATACCAAATTGTTAATCCCAGAGGCAGGCAGAGGTGGAAAATCTCAAAAAGGTATGGTAAGAAACCATGGCACTGATCAGACAGTATCAGTCATGAACAGAAAATCAGATGGGTAAGAAAGTGGGGAAGGATCTGGAAGGAGTTGGGGGTGTAATAAAGTATGACTAATAAATAATATGTAATATAATTCTTAAAGAATTTTTAAGAATTAGGGCATAATTTTGGGCAGCAACATTGCGGTTGCAGATACAGTGTCACATGTGGAAAACAGCCCAGGAACTGGGAAAACATGTGAGTGACCTGAGATAAGGCACTATTTGCAGCAGCGTAGAGCAGGTTGTGCCTATTACACAGCACCATTGGAGATCTAAGGAAGCACTTTATGGGGAAAAAAACTAGAAGACTTTATACCAGCATGAGAGTTTGTACCACACATGGCTGCTACTTAGCATCATTAATGCCCATCTAACACAGACTTCCTATTGAAGCTTTAATGATCAAGGACATACATTTATTTCAATTTTAACTTCCTATAATAACTTTAGGTGACTCTTACTACCTTTTGCTGTTCCCCCCACACCCCCCTGCCACCATCTGTCTGGCTCATTGGTCTAGCAAACACAGAGCTTTCTTGTTCAATACTTCCTTGTACTGGAAGGCATTTATTCTCCTGTATCTCCCTTCATTAATAAGTGCACAACATTCTTCATTTGCATATGTGATGTTGGCATTCTCATCCTCTTTGATTCCATGGTCATAAGACATTCAAAAGCAAATGGAATCTCTAGAGCATCGCTAGAATGAAATAATTTCTGAATCAGCCAGGCAAGGCATATGAGGACCTGGATCCTGATGATACAGACTGTGAAATTCAAAAGAAAATATTAAATGACAAAAACATATCTTGTAGAAAAGCCTACTAAGATATTTAAGATATTGATGAGAGATAAAAAGAAAGCACAAAAGAAGTGGGAAGATAGAGCTTTTGAATCTAATTGTCTCCCTCCATGGTGAGCATCGGAAGCAAGGTTATGAAAAAGCTGGGAGCATGTGTCTGGATTTTGACACTGATAGCTTGTATTCTCAGCAGAAAACAGTTAATGCAAAACAGATGGCATGCTGCCCATGTGCTGCTGTCCCACAAGCCCAAGTCTCTGTTCCTGCCTGTAAGTATGCGGGTATGTAAGAGCACACATAAATCTGCAGCCTAGTCACAAGGAAAAAAAATCAACCCTTGAAGTGTCAACCAACTCAAACTTCACTTGGAATCTTTAGCTAAATATTGGAAAACAATTGCTCTAAAGGGAATAAAAATAGAAATAAAATAATGTAAAATAGAAATAAAAAGAGACAGCATAGAAAATTCCTGTACTGGCTAGCTTTAAGTCAATTTGACACAAGCTGGAATCATTTGAAAAGTGGCAAACTCAATTAAAAATAAAACACTCAATGCTCCCACCAATTTGGCCTGTGGGCAAACCTATTGTGCATTTTCTACATTAGTGATTGATGTCTGTGTCCGGATGGGTGGGGGAGCCATTGTGGGTGGTGCCACCCCTGAGTAGGTAGTTCTAGGACATACGAAAATTTGGCTGGGCAAATCTCTGGGAGAAAGACAATAAGAAGCACCCTCCATGGCCTCTACATCAGCCCTTCCTCCAGGTTCTTAATCTGTTTGAGCTCCTGTCCTGATGTTCCTCAGGGATGGACTGTGCTGTGGAAGTGTAAGCTGAATAAACCCTTTCCTCCCCATGTTGCTTCTGGTTATGATGTTTCATCACAGCAATAGAAACCCTAAGTGGCCTATGTTACATTTGCTTTGAATTACAGCTCTAGTATTGAGGGTCTAACAGCCGTGTCTAAATGATAGAGAAGTATAATAAGATCCTAGGTTGCTGTGGGTGGAGACAGGACAGACTGACTGTCTGAGGAGTCAGTATCTTCTCATGGAGCTGACCATCTTGTGTTCCTTCTTAATTCACAGAAGAACCATTGTTTGCAGGAAGGGGGAGAGATAGCCTGACCTATTAAGATGACACACAGGAAATGGAGGAATTTCAATATTGGGAGTTTCATATGGCTTATTCAAATCCTTCATAAAAAGCTGTCAGTTCTAGACTTATGACAGTCACACCTATGAATAGAGGATGTAAGGTAAGCAAGCACAAAGCTGAAAGACAGTTGTAGGAAGTGAGAAATTTCATTCTTTTGACAGAACCCTTTTACCTTGTGAAGAAAGGAAATAATCATAAACGCCATCAGCAACTCACAATGACAACACTGTGCGATATTAATGATTACAATAACGTGTGGTAGATTTGTGTTGAGAATATGCAAGACTAGTTTTTAGCATCTGAAGGAAGATGGATGCAGAAACAACTCCTGTTTTCAGAGCAGCATTCTGAAGGCATCTCTGCCTCTGCTTTTCAATGAGGTCAGTGTGTGGGAGGAAGCAACTCAGGCAGCTGATGCCTAATCCCTGCATTTGGTGTCTGGCCAGGAGACCACTCTCTCTGTTTCATTCTCCCCCTACCCAGCCAGGGCCACTGTAGTTTCCCTGATCCCAGGACCCACCTTGATGACAGTAGACCAGGTAAGATTCCACAAGCTCCACCTTCAGATTTTACAGGCACAGAGTCCAGCAGCAGCAAAATGTTCTGGCATCCTAGAATCTGTGTGCTTGCTCTGAAGCTACATCCATCTTGAAGGATTTGGTTCTGCTTCATCAACACTAGCCTTGGTCTTTGTTTCAAAGTGTTCGGTCTGCTGCCATGACTGGAATCTGGGTACCCTGGTGTGGCACACTGTGGTCCAGCCTTCCTTGCACTCTCTTCCCAGGACTCAACCCTTGTCTCCTAACCCCAAGCACAGGTTCACTTCCTTATCTTTCAGGTGCTTCTAACCACAATGATATCCTACTGTGTCCTTTACTTCCTAATTTAGCCCCTGACAAGCATCTTGGATTCTTCCCCCTCTGGCTTCAATTTGTCTATTATGGACTCGGCTGACTGCTAAGAGCCCTTAGGTTCTGAGAGCCAAGAGTTATCACTGTGTATCAGAAACATTTGAGTAATCATTATTTCATCTTCACTGCCTAGTGAATTTGGTTCCTGCTTTTGACTCTGTCACTCTGCTAAAGATAATGAGCCATGCCCTGTCAAGTCCTGGAGATAGGAGGTTGGGACCTCAGGAGCCATAACTATGTGGTCCACAACTTACCTAATTGCCTCCAGTTTGGAATGGAGCTCTAAACCTCAGGGTGACCAGGAGGGTCTGGGGCTCCAGGCTGCTAGGGCAGCTTCTCTCTTCCTCAGCAACCTCTAAGCATCAAGTTCCCACTACTTTCCAAATATTTATTTTGCTTTTTATGACAGCATGGTAAAGAAATTTGAGCAGTACAGACAACAAACAGGGAGCATGGTGCTGCCCCCGGAGGGTTGCCCTTCAAGTGCAAATAACAACCTCATAGTCAGCAGAATTGTACAAGTGTCAATTCTTTGACAGCCTTTCTTCTCATCCTTAGAAGCGAAGTGGCCTGAAGTGGCACCCATGAGGGAGATGTAGGAATGCATCCCATCCAGCCCAGAACCAGACACACAGCTGGATTTCAAAGAGTTCTGCTCCAAGTGCAAAGAACCTGCCTCTATTTGATATTTCAATGAAGCACTCTACTTATCAGACAGTATCATTCTTGTCTCAATTGACAGACACCTTTTATGGATCAGAAGGTGTGAGGGCCTGGGCTTTTGTCTCTTGGAACCAAAGGCCACTGGGAACGTCTAACAGATTACAAAAGGGATCCCTGAGAATTGGCAGAGAAAGGGAATCTCCAATAGAGATAAGAAGGAAGTAAATGAAGGCTGAGCTTCAGAGATGAGCCTCACCTGACAGTGGGGACTTGATGATGTCACTAGTGATGCATGTAAGCTGTACAGATTGCATAAGGAATTGACCCTACTCTGATTCTATTTCCCAGTATGTCCTCATTGCTTTAAATGATAAATACAGCTAACTCTCCTCACAATCCACTGCTGTTAATATAAGTAGTCCAATCTTACCTGGTATTATAAGGCTGATAGATAAACACCTTTGTGTTCCCTTAAGAATATAATGACTTCTCAGAAAAATGGAACCAAAGATAGTATTTATATTGAAATACAAATCACTGGAACTATGTTCTAGCTGTACAGGTCTCCATATAACTTCTAAAAGCTAATGTATAATCTTAATTGCTGCTGATTTTATTTTTCGGAAGACTGGGAACTGATATATACTTGACTATAGACTAGGAAGTATCATTACCTAATTTTATATATAAAAATGTGACATAATTTTATTGTTCTTACTCATAAAGATAAAAAATACCGGGGCTGGAGAGATGGCTCAGAGGTTAAGAGCACTGACTGTTCTTCCAGAGGACCTGAGTTCAATTCCCAGCAAAACCACATGGTGGCTCACAACCATCTACGATGAGGTCTGGTGCCCTCTTCTGTAAAACTGTATGCATAATAAATAAATAAATCTTAAAAAAAAAAATACCTCCCTCTTACATATATACATAAGTCTGTGAATATATGTACATATGTATACATATAGGACTATTTAATATATATCTACTTAGAGTCTCAAATTTCAGTCAGTACTTTTTAAAAAATTCAATAGCTTTAAAATAAGTGCCTAAAATAAAACAGCCAACTTTCATCCATCACATAGCTGTTGTTTTAAACATCAGATAATTGTACACACAGCAAAAAAAAAATAGGATAATTCTAAAGGTTCTATTACTAAAGTTTAAAAGAAATCTAAATACATATAGAACTTGAAGAGTTGAATGAAATACTCTTGGTTCTTAAATTTTTCTGTACAATCTTCCAAGGTCTTATAAACTCATGAAAATAACCTATTAGGAAACTAGATGAGAGTTACTAATTAAATTGAGCATTATAATCAGTTCAACACATTGATAAAGAGCATGGACTAAGGCATTAGAGAAACAATATTAAAATTACACACTATTAAACTTTCCATGAGTTATTCTACCTTTCTGCTTTTCATTTTCACATCTATAAAATGATCACAGTAGCAAGAGATTAGGTAAAAACTTATGAGTCCACATAAAGTCTTTATAATTAAAAGTACAATCCCAACAGTCAAGAGTTTTCAATTTTAAGATTGGGCTGCTTGATGTGGGATGGCTTTCTGTATGCTGTGAATTACCATTGGATAATAAAGGAACTGTTGTGACCTATGGCAAGGCAGTTTATAGGTAGGAAGGAATTCTAAGCATAGATAATGGAGAAGAACAGAGTCAAGGGAGATGCTGAAGGCTGCCACCTAAGAGAGCAACATGTAATGAAACATAGGTAAAGGCACTCGCCATGTGGTAAGACAAAGATTAGCAGAAATGTTGTAAGAGCTAGATGATAATAAGCCTAAATTATAAGCCAAACAGCTTATAATTAATATATCCCTTTGTTTGATTGTTTGGGGCTTAGTGGTTTCAGGACCACAGGTCTAGCCTTAAGGCAGGATGAGCTAGAAACTTCTGGCTACAGCTGCTTCAGAAGTCCTCAAAACTTTAGGAGAGATACACTAGATGAAAAAAGGTCATTGGGAGCATGTCCTGGGAAGCTGTACCTTACCCTGAACACCTCCAGCCTTCACTTTCTCTGGCAGAGTCTGTCTGCAAGGTGATGTGTTATGTGCCCTGCCCTTCATTCTGAAGATCTGCAAAACTATAAGCCTAGACTTGACAAAGCCAAAGAATATGGACTGAAAACTCCAAAACTGTGAGCCAAACACATCTCTCCTTGTACATTGCTTTGTCCATCTATTTCCCCTGTAAGAATTCTGACTATTCATCAGCCTAATATGATACCACCCCACATAGATAAAGAGAGACAGCTGGATTGAAACCTAACCCATGGGTTCCCATTTGATCTCCACCCAATCTTGTATGTAGAGATGAATTAATATCACTAGGAATGGAAAAAAAAACCATTGGCTTCTGTATTAGTTACATTTCTTATTACTTTGACCAGAACACCTGACCAAGTAACTTAAAGAAGAATTATTTTTAACTCATCGATCCAAAGAATTCAGTCCATCATGGGAAGCACCAGCATTTCTGAATCTTTGGAGAAGCAAAGCATCATGGTGACAGGACACGTGGTGGAGGAGAATGCTAATGGTATTTTTAGCATTAAGGAGATGTTGTGAGGATGCCTCCAGAACCATAACCCACTCTATATTTTTTTTAAGGAAGAATTTACTCCACTAAAGTGCTTTGGGAATACTGTAATAACAAGAGGCTTTTGGGACAGACTAGAATGAGTTTCTAATGTGGACTGTGAAAGGCCATCTCCCATGATCACTCCAGAGTAATAAAAGGAATGCCTCAGAGGATTGAGGGATAAGAAACTTTTTAAAAAACAGAGGGTAAGTTAAGAATAAATTTCTAAGTGACTGGTAAAATAAGGACACATACATGTCTTCCGATGGTAACTTTTTCTTTAACTTCAACTTAAAAATGGTATCTGACCCTGTCCCCATTCAGCTACATATCTTCACACTGCTGTATTCCATACATACATCCACATCTTTCTTTACATACATACAGCCATACATCTCTATATACAGTTACATTTATTTTCACATGTCTACACATCTTTCTTTTACATATATCTCATTCTATATCTCCTTTTATACAGTTCCATATTTCTTGCCTCCACAAAGTTCCAGAACTATTCATCTCATTTACATAGCTGTCTTACCATATAACATTTTACACTGTTCTCACAAAGTCTCATGCACACACATACACACCCTCTCACATGCATAATGCTTCTTCTACATCATTCACTCACTCTCTCATTCATTCATTTTCTCACATATCTTTCACCCTCTTTAGGCTTCTTCTTTAACTCACACTCTGCATATTTTTATCACTCCATTGCTATTGCACTTACACACCCTCATTCCTCCTTTTCTCTTCCCGCTACATTGCTGCTGCTCCCTGATTCTTTAGCCAAGCTCTGGACAATTATATGTTATATTTTCATAGCCCAACTCATTCTCATAATACATGAAGTTTTTCTCAGGCTAGTAAGGTCACAAAGACCTGGAGTGTAAATGCTTGGCCTTGCAGGTAACTTTCTCCCAGACAGAGAATGACATTGGAATTCAGGAGTTAACAATAGTAAAAGGCTGAACCTTGAGTGGTCAAAGTATGTGCATGAAGTCAACTATTGCAAGGGGGCTAAGCCTTAAAACAGCTTGGCCTTGATTTAATAATAAATAACACCTGGGAATTATTCTTTGTATAGTTTCTACAGGGGTAGAATTTGTTCGGAAGTCTAAATTAGTTGTCTTTGAGAATGAAAATATTGTTATGTTCCTCTGTCAGAAAAGAATATTCTTGTATTATTTATATACATCAGAATTATATAGCTTAAACATAAATAAACTTTCCTAGCTATCCAAAACTTTCCTAGCTATCCACAACTATAAGTGTGCCCACAGATGTAAAACACAATACTAAATGAGCTGTGGAAAGAATCCCAGAGCCATTCTTAATAGGGAGGCATAGTAATGGCACCCGAGAAAGTTACAGACAGAAAACAACTGGTCACCAACAGTCAGTGACCCCATGGCTCTGCCCAGTGGGGCTCCCCATCAGGGTTACTGATGGGTCAACTTATTAAACACCAGTTGTCACCTGCAGTGTAGTCCAATGACTGGCCCTCAGCAAGTTTCTTGCTCTACCCCAGTCTTCTAGCAGATGGTTTGCTTGTATGTAACATCAAGACTAGATTCCAGATTGTGGTGTAAATCTGTGCAGAGTTCAGCACAGAATATATGGCATATGTGCTCCCAATAGATGAAATTTCTTTCCAGCTGTAACTCATCCTACTATAATTGCTGCTGGCAAGAGAAATTCAATTTTTACAGTGCATTTGAGAAAGAAAGCCATTCTTTCTGTCCTTCTCACTTTTCAATTGTCTACTCTTGGTTGTCAGCTTGACATACTGGAGCAGGAATCTTCAATCACATCAGCTAGTGGTCATGTCTGTGAGACTTTTGTTTTTCTGATTGCTAATTGATGTAGGAGGTGCCAGCCCATTGCTTCAGCTCTTGCCTTCTCGTACCTTCCTAGAGTCCCTGCCCTGACTTTCTTTAGTGATGGTGTGTGACTCGGGAGTTGTAAAATAAAAATAAATCTTCCCTCCTCAAGTTACGTTTTGTCATGGTGTTTCTCACTGCCACAAAAAGTATTTAGCCCAGCACTCTTAGACCCAAGTAGCAATATTTTCACACAGCATTCAGTGTGCTCCACCCTGAAGCACAGCACCTTACCAAGCCAATTGCATCTTCATTGCACTCAAAAGCAAGGTCTGGTCACTTCACAATGATCTCTGCTCTTCAAATCTGACAGCATTTCTAACTTTCATAAGTGTGGGTGTCACATTACAGTCACTTGAGCCCTATAAATTTTCTACAAATTAGAAGCTATAGATGTGAACTCATTATCATCGAGCAATCTGCCACTCAGCACCTCAGCATGCATCAGTTCCCAAACAAATAGCTTAGATCTGGGATGGTACACTTTACATATATATTCCTATCTCTCAGATTCCTATACCAACACAGTGTTGAGGAATGAGAGGCCAGTGTCTCAACAGCAGAGAACTTGTTCTCTTTTTCATCTCAGTCTTTCATCAGTGTCTCCAAACTCAGCCCATGTTTGTTATCCTCTTTACAGTTCCTCTGTCTAGCCCATTGGTTTTCAACTTCCTAAGGCTTCCACCCTTACATACATCTTCTCTTTTTGTGATGACCGCTGACTATAACATTATTTTTATTGCTACTTCATAACTGTAATTTTGCTCCTTTTATGAATCATAGAGTAAATAATTATCTATATTTTCTAATGGTCTTAGATTACCCCTGTGAATGGGTCAGGGGTCATGACGCACAGGTTGAGATCTGCTCATCTAGCCATTCTAGATAGCTCCCTCCAAGGAATGACCTGAGTCATTTAGAAACGGTGAACCTTTATGATTTTCTGGTATCTCTACTCACCCTGATGAAACAGCAAAGGTTCACTTGCAGAACTGAAGGACCAGTTACCCCCTTAAGAAGAATGTTTTCTATCACAATTCAGCCCAATGAACTCCTGATGTAACTTTTAGAAATATCCACATGTTTGAAACCTATAAAGACTAGTGTAGAAGCCAAGCAAATGAACTTTTAAGCTGGTGTACACAGAAAGAGAGGGACGCTAAGTTCAATTGCTATTTACTCCTTTTCCATGGAAGCTTGGAGCTCAATCATTTCATTAACATCTGTTCTAATATCAAAGAGTCAAACTCAAGAAGCACCATTTAATTGCTTTCGGAGATACACTTTAATTGAGCTTGTACCAAAATGTTTTCTGAGTTCTGTTGTAAGTAATATGTTCAGTAAATCAGACAGGGAAGAGAACACACCTAGAGTAAAGAGTGGTTTGTGTGGAGAGGGGGATGGAGAGGAAAACACAGAGAGAATGGTCCTTTAGAGTATCAGCAGATGGTTTACAAAAACTTATAAGGTGTTAATTGGTCTTAAGGAATGAAACCGTATACTAACTATCCACACTAATGGCCTTTGTAGAAGTTATGCTGCAATCAGCTTAGTGTACTGAATAAGCAATTTGTGTAATTTATTCATGGAGATGATCTGATAAATAGAATCCAGAACTCTATCTACACAGTTAACATTAGGCAGGAAATTAAACAAATGAAGTGATTAGCATGCTACATTATTAATTCAATCAAAACAGTGATTGTAATAATTTCTGTTATTACAAGAAACATTTTTGTTATGATATACAAGTTATTTTCATCCTACTATTTTACTTTGATCATGTCTAAGTAATTTTTCTATAGTTCAATTTGCAATTACAGTTTTAAGTTGGACAACCCCCGCTTGCAATATGTTTAGTTTCTTTGAAGGTCTTTAAGGTATGTTTCCCTTCTTTTCATTTATTGTTTATATTTTATTTTGAACATGAAAATTTAAAGATAAAATATCACCTGGAAGAGAAGCCATGTTTCCAGAATAGGGGTCCAAAAAACAACTTAGCAATTATCTAGCTCAAAAATACTTCAAGCATGACTTTTAAAAATTGTCTGTGTATTAAATGTATACATTTTGGCAATGGAGCCTAATGAAATAATCTCATCTGCTGGAAGAGTTTAAATTTAACACCACCAAATTTAAATTAAATTGTTGCTGTTACATACACATGAGGGCTTTTGCATATTAGTAATATATACATCACCTGTAGGTTAAATACTACTACTTGCAATTACCTTGGCAAACCTAAACTAAAGGCAGGAGTGCTGTTTGCGTGCTGAAAATAGAGGAAACCAATTCATCCTTTGCCTGCCTAAGGCAAGTGTTCACAAACACTCACAAAATCAAGAGGGTTTGCTGGAGTCCTGCTGGTTTCATGTCCTCAAGCCATTCACCATGAGCCCTGTGGAGCCACCAAAAGATCACATTGGAATCTTTAATTTATAGCTCTGGCAGGCTGACTATCATCAACAAACAAAACATATAATCCCATTTGTGTTTCTCCCCCCTTGCTCCTACGATCTTTATACATTTTTAGTTCTGTTTAAAATTCTATCATCTTTTTTTTTTTGTTTTCTTGTAAGGAGTTCCTAACTGACTAGTGGGGTGTCCAGTCACTCTTGTGAACACAATCTCTTTGTGGTAAGTTCATGCCCTATTTAAAAATGCAAATCAGTATACAAATGTGACTTTTGAGAGTATATTGGGAAATAATAGATACAATATAGCATAAAATTCTTTTTGATTTCTTCAAAACAAAAAGAGTCATGCTAGGTCTCTGTGTTAAGATGCATCAAATATATATGTGTGTGTGTGTATATATATATATATACACTTTTTGTTTTCTTCATATAAATCCAATTTAGTTTGAACTTTTATAGTGAACTTACACATCTATTTAATACCTTTTTATTTTATTTATTTTATTATTATGAACAAAGAAGTCACACTTTCTATCCTTATATATCCTTATTCAAGGTTCCTTCCCCCTCCCACCACATCAGGTTATTCTCTCTTCTCCATAACTTCCCATCCCCTCCCTGGGCAGGCAGCAGACAGTCCCAAGGTCCCAAGGTCCCCCTGACCCAATATTGCTTAGTTCAGCCTCCACTCCTGGCAGATCCCAGTTTTCTCCCCCCAACCTCAAGACTGAGTCACGTGTTCCTCTATGGGGAGTGGGATCCAAGGAGTCAGTGCAAGATGTTTCTGATCCCAAGCTGTACAGTGGTTGTGGCTTGCAGCTTTGGCATGCTTTGCTTTTTTCTCTTGTTTGTTTGTTTGTTTTCAACAGATTTTTATATGTGTTAAAATTGATCAAACATCACGTTAAGTATATGCAATTTATTGTGTGTAAATTATATGAAACCAGATATGCTAAAATGTTTTACAATGTACTTGCTTATACAACCATGTTGTTATGACAAATTAATTTTTCTGTTTTGTTATCTGATGTGCATATTATTGTGATCACATTCATTTTATAGATTGATTCATGGAAAAATGACCAATTAGTCTTCACAAGTTTTCTATCAGAAAATAGAATATATCTCTAGAGTTATTTGCAAGTTCTTATTTCATTCATCAAGCTAAAAAGACTTCCTTACATAACTTGTAAATGCATAGGTATAACTGCATCAGAGTCCCTAAGTCAAAATTTTACAACTATTACTTTATATTCACAAAAATAGAAATATCAAATGAGTCTGCAGCTTCTGTTAATAGGATGAATTCTGTGGATTACGTGAACTAATTATTAGATTAGATAGAGGTGAGGATTGGATTTAAAAAGGAGTTTTAACTTTCAATAGTGTATAGTGCATGAATCTTAGACCCAAAAGGCAGAAAGAAGAAGCATATAAATTTGAGATTATTCTGTTGCACACATACACACACACACACACACACACACACACACACACACACGGACTCATTCATAAATAAATGGGATTGATTTCCTGAGGAGTACAACATGGTTTCCATCCTATAAGTAGTAGAACTTCAGTCTTGCTTCAATACTCAGTTGAGACATTGTATCCATTTCTTTCTGTCTGCCATGACCAAAAATTTTATGTCAACTCAGAGAATTTTGAAACACTAAGAAGTATCTAACCTATATAAATCACAGTATTGTATATGACAGCCATATATGCATACATAATTTATAACTATATCTGCCACCAACAAAACAGTGAGAGCAAAAAAGATTCTTTCCATTTCAAAATTATTCTTTTGAAAAGCTGAAGAAAATTGTCCACATAAAATTCTATTTCCCAAAAAATTATACTGAAGAGCAATTTCTCAGCTGAATCTCAAGTTAAACAGCCTGGTACTGGCATAAAAACAGACTTGTGGATCAATGGAATAGAATTGAGGATCCAGACATTAACCCAAAAAAATCTATGAACACCTGATCTTTGACAAAGAGGCCCAAAATATTCAAAGGAAAAAAGATAGTATATTTAACAAATGGGGTTGGCATAGCTGGATGGAAGTGTGTAGAAAAATACAAATAGATCGGAGCCTGTCACCCTGCACAAAACTCAAATCCAAGTGGATCAAAGACCTCAACGTAAACCCAACCACACTGAATTTGATAGAAAAGAAAGTGGGAAATACCCTCCAATGCATTGGCACAGGTGACCACTTCCTAAATATAACACCAGTGGCACAGACACTAAGACCAACAATCAATAAGTGGGATCTCTTGAAGCTAAGAAGCTTCTGCAAAGCCAAGGACACTGTCAATAGGACAAAACGACAGCCTACAGAATAGAATTCTATCATCTTTAAATGAAGGGATGCCTGCTAAATGGGACAACATGCATGAACTCTGAGAACAGCATGCTAAAAGAAATAACCCCACTGCTGAAGAACAAAAACTGCATAACGCCCTTGCATGTGGCATAAACAGAGAGTCAAATGGTGATTGGCAGGAACTAGTGGAAGAGGACATGAAAAAGCTGTTTCTCCAGAGAACAAATTCCCAATTATGTAAGAGAGTGAGTTCTATCTATTAGCATGCCTCTAGTAAACAGCTTTATGTCATATGTTTAAAAAAATTACCATCAATAAAAACTTCCTACAAAGGAAAAGTGCATTTGAAAGTTTAATATGTAGCAGAAGATTCCACTTAAAGAATCCAATTGTCAATTACATTATTTCTAAATTAGTTAACATGCCAAAAGGCAAATGTGTCCTGAAATCTAATATGTACAAAGAAACATTGTTCTTATTAGCAATAAGAGGCTAATTAGAAATTAGGAATCTTGCATTAAACCTTGAAGGGAGATTTTTAATAACAACCTCAAGAATATTACATAGCTTGCTTATCAATGTAAATTCTGATGAGGATAAATCCCTATTTTAGGAGAATGTCATCAATATTACATTTCTCTAATAAATTATTCTACAATGTTATTTAAATAAACTATTTGTTATTGATAACACATGATTGTTTTATAAAATACTGCAAATTTATCCTAAAGTGTGTATTTGTATGTTTTCATTTTTATTAGTTTTAGCTTATAAAATTATTCTTAAAATTTAAAAAATGATATTAAAATGAAACTTGATTTATCTAATATTATAAAAGTTATACTTTCACAGTATTTTTTATGTACCACAACCTACTTAAAATATTTTTCTAGATTAACTCATCCTGGATAATTCTTACAGTAGCTCCATGAGGAATATCTCTATTTTCCCTTTTATTTAAGATAGAGCATTTTTCCTCATGTAATATATGTGAGTACAGCTTTTCTTTCCTCTATCTTTTCCAGTTCCCCACTTCTCCGCCCGTCTGGATCCATGCTCTTTCTGTTTCTCATTAGAAAACCTACAGGCTTCTAAGGGATAATAATAAAATAACAATATAACAAGACAAAACAGATACTAACACACCAGACCTGGAAAAAAGATAAACAGAAGGAAAAGAGCCCAAGAAAGACACAAGAAACAGAGACCCACTATTTCACAAACTCAGGGATCACTAAAAACACTCAACTGGAAGCCATAGTATAGATTTAGCTCAGTGGTGTAATACTCGCCTTTCATTCTTGAATCCCCAGGTTCAGGAAAGAAGAAAGGAGGGAGAAAAACATAAGAAGTAGGACATGGAAGCTGACACCTGTAATCCCAGTAGTTGGGGAGCAGAGGCAGGGGGATCTCTGTCAGTTTAAGGCTAACCTGTGGTACATAATGAGTTTCAGGCAAGTCTGGGCTACAGGATAAGATTATGTCTCAAAAAGAAAAAAAAAAGATGGATAGGAGATCTTTCTTCACCGTATACTTGGCAGATGTCAAGAGCTAAACACAAAAGAGTTAAATCCTTTACATTCACATAGTTAGAGAATTATACAGACAACATGTAAGTGCTGATAGTTTGAGGCCAGGAATTGGGTTTTAAGAATATATCAAACCATTTCTTGGAAAAGACATTTTCCCTAATACATGAGAAAATGAAAATAAAATAAAATATGTGATGGAGCGCTTTCCATATGGTAGGTGCCTTATTGCCTGGTAAGTAGACACCAATGTATTCCTAGACATCTTGGGCACTGTTGAAAATGAGCAGGATCATTGGGGTATTTTATGGAACTTTAGCTGTTTCATGTTTTAAGTTTTTCATTCTCAAAGGCAGAGATGCCTCAAGAATAGAACATGTGGTAGAAAGTGAGTTCTTTAGCAATAGACACATTCCCTGCATGGAGAAAAATGCAATGTAAAGAAGTGGCCATCTGGATAATTTTCCATTAAGAAGAGCCATAATTTATAAACCAAAAGACAGAAAGAGATAAAAAAAAGCCTTGACTGTCTACCAGAAAAATTATTTCAAAATACCCTGGTTTTTTTCTTTATTTTGCATTTATCAAACAAACAGTAAAAAGAATTTTAAAAAAAAATGCTGAAGAGTTAACAATAACTATACAGAGGATAATAATCATAAGCATGGCTTATCAAGGGTGGAAATTCAAATAAGATTACTACACATATATTTTCTTTGTGTTCAGCTTTCCCTCTGAATTTTTTTTTCCATCCCTGTATATCCTTATTGAAGGTCTCTTCCCCCTCCC
>PVIH01025181.1:0-21202 GCA_004025045.1 Sigmodon hispidus
GTTATGGATAATATTGTTTTGAATATAGTTGAGCTGATGCCCTTGGGGGCAAGAATGTGCATCCACTCAATATGCCAAATAGTGGTAATGCTGGATTATTGGGTAAATTGATTCTCAGTTTTCTGAGGAACAGCCCTACTGATTCCTAAAATGACTGTTCAAGTTTGCATTCCCACCAGCCATAGAGGATTGTAATCTTGGCTCCACTTCCCTTCTAGCATAGGCTTTCATCTGTGTTTTCAATCTTAGCCATTCTGACACATGTAAATTGCTATCTCATAGTGTTTTTGATTTGCATTTCTCTGGTGCCTAAGGATGTTGAACAATTCTTTAAGTGTCTTTTTGCAAGTTATAATTGTTCTTTTGAGAATTCACTATTTAGCTCTGACCCCAACTTTTAAATTTGATTATTTGAGTTTTGGGCCTCTAGTTTCTTGAGTTCTTTATATAATTCAGAGGTCAGTTTTCTGTCAGCTATAGAGATGGTGAAGATTGTTTTCCCATTCTGTAGGCTGTCAATGGTCTTACTGATTCTATCCTTTGCCTTACAGATGCTTCTCAGTTCCCAGAGGTCTCATTTAATAATTGTGTTTGAGATGGTTGAGTGGAAGGAGCAACAGAGATGGAGAAACAAAAAATGAATATCTTGATAGAGGGCACCACTATCTCCCACAAGATGTCCCCGACTAGGATTCCCAGCAATACTGGAGAGGTTGCCATGTAAGTAAAGAAATGACCTCTCTAATTGTCATTGTAGAACCATCATCCAACAAATGATGAAGACAGAAGCAGAGGTACATTTCATAGCACCATGTCAAACTCATTGTCCAGCTGAAGAGTGGGAGGAGAGAGTATGTGAGCAAAGGAATTAGGAACATGATGAGGAGACCCACAGTGAAGTTTAACTCAAGGAGGAACCTTCTTGGAATGGAAATAAACTCTCAAAGGTAGATGATATTTCACAGTGGAAGTTTGTGAAGCCTCTTGCAGTAGGACCAGAGTTTATTCCTCGCACATGGACTAACTTCTCAGGTACCATTCCCTACAGAGGAATACCATGCTCAGTTTTGATATGGGGTAGAGGGATTCAACCTTCCTCAACCGGATATGCCAGACCAAACTGACTCACTTTGGCACTCCTTGCCCTCCATGAGGAATGGATGGGGGCAGACAGGATGGTGAGAAGCTGAGGGATGACTGGGATCAGGGGACGTACAGGGAAAAGTGGAGGGTATAAGAAAAAACTTGAATGCTTTAAATTAGTAACTAATATTGGTTTCTAAAGCTATTACATTTTATTCATTTTTTCAACAAACAAACAAATAAAAGTGTTTTACTATAGCACTTTCACAATATGCTTTTATAAGTTTACTGTGTGTGTGTGTGTGTATTGGTCTTAATAGTAAAAACACAGAGTCAGATATCAAGGGTGAAAGCTGAAAGGTCAGAGAAGAAAGGAGCAGGGACACTGAGATTCCTTGCCTCCATGAAAATCTCAGACTAAAATGGGCACATGAGATCCTATGTCTACCTGTCTTAGATTCCTGTGTCTACCTTGCTAATGCTAAGAACAAGGCATTCACCTCCCCATGCTTGGATGAAAGCCCTGCATCATAAAGTGCTGGGATTAAAGGTGTGTGCTTCCACAAACAGGTTAGAATACCTGATCTTCCTGCTTCCTCTTCCACAGTGCTGTGTTAAAAGGTGTGTGCCACCACTGCCTGGCCTCTATAGTTATCTAGAGTCTAGCTCTTCCCTCTGATCTCCAGCCAAGCTTTACATTTCAGAATACCATCAAATTGTCATCCAATTCCCCCTTTTGTCTAATAAAAATTGAAGGTTTTAACTAATGTAAAAAAACTACATACAATAAAAACAATAAATAAATACACATACAAACAGGCAATAATTAAATTAAATTAAGGATGTCTAGTCCTTTAAACATTACAAACTCAGAGAAAGTACTTAATTATCTATCCTATATTGGTGAGTCCAAAGTGTTGTAGCTAATTCACTTTCTATCCTACATTTTATTAGCAAGACAAAACAATTTATACCTCTCAACACTTGCTGCCCCAGGGTTGGTAGGGAAGTTGGATGTTGGTGCCAATCTGGACACCAAGGGAGGAGCCTAAGGCACCATCTACTAAATTTGGAAACCAAGGGAATCCCTGGGACCATCAAATCTCAAAAGTGAAAGAGAGGTTTCACCCTCCTGGCACTTCATCTAAAGGCTTTAATTTGAGGACAGGGCATTATTCTCCAAGATTAGATGATTTCAATTAAACTATGAGTACATATTTTATATATGTACTTTTATGAAAGCTTTTAAATATCAGACCTGGCTGTGGTTTTTTAGGCATCCACAGTAATATTTATCCCTTCACTCTCCTGCTGGCTTTCTTGCCCTGTAATTTACCCCACAATTGTCTAACCCATTCACATCTATCAACCACCTTGTTATCTTTTTGTTTGTTTTAAAAGTCAGGGTGTATCTATGTAGCTCTGGCTGTTCTGGAACTCACTCTACACATGATATTGTTCTCAAACTGAGGGATCCACTGCCTCTGCTTCCTAGAGTGTGGAAGCCAAGGCATGTGAATTTACCACCCAGTGTTAGTTTTTTTTTTTTTAAATCAGCCCACAAATTATTGGCTGATTTATATTAGCATTTTTCTTCAATTCATTGTTAATTTGACAGAAAGGATTTTTCAGTTACCTTTGGAGACTGTGCTATGGTAATTTGGCTTGCATGTATGCCTCTGGGAGGATGTCTGAACCTCTGAAAGTGGAGTTATATAAGGTTCAGCAGAACAGAGGGTTCTGGCACCTAGTCTATGTCTTACAGAAGATCAGGAAGTGATTTTAAAGATTGAACTATGTCAGAGGCCCAAGGACTACATAGGATGAGGGATGTCTTTCTGTATTCTGTGAATATATTTAATTACAGTTTGTTAATCAACAGCCATTATGGCCCATGGAAAGGCAACTTCTGGACAAGAGGGAAGTCCAAACAGAGAAAAAGATGGAGGGCAGAGACAGTGAATTCCAACTGGAGCGAAATGTCCAGATGTTCTAATGGGAGAAGAGAAGTGTCAACAATGTCCTCAGTCTTCCTGCCATTCATAGAACCTACATAGGGTTAAGATAGATCATGTCACAAGTCATCCTGAGCAGGGGCCTCAAAGGGGCCAGGGATTTCAGCAACCTTGCCCCAAGAAGCTGATCAACAAAGACCCTGATACAAAGACAAGTAAATGGGGCTGGAGAGATAGCTCAGCTGTTAGGAACTCTGACTGCTCTTCCAGAGGACCTGAGTTCAATTCCCAGCACCCACATGTAGGTTCACAACTGTCTGTAGTTCCAGTTCCCAGTTACAGGCAAACACCAAGGCAAATAAATAAAGTTTAAAACAAAACAAAACAAAACAAAACTAACAAAACAAAGACATGTAGACATCAAATGAAGGTATATTCACTCTTCCCTTGCCCTTTTACCTATCAGTCCCTGGACCCTAACCATCTCCTAGGCTTGCCAGGCAACCATACTTAGGGACCTCCAGCTCTGTCACAATCTAGGCCCTCTCCACAGCTTTGCAGAGGAGATACCATTCAACAGACAACCACTCAGGAACCTTCTCTTTCATTAATCCAAATTCCCCAATTCCCTTTCATACAGGAAACTTTATGTAAACTCTCTGGACATCCACAATCCTCCGGCTGGGCCTACTCTCAAATGACAACCTGAGCTCTTCAAAGGGATTCAAGGAGACCAAGGAGATGCAAACTAGACACCATTGGAGAAGAAGATAGAATCAACAGTCACACAGGGGGCATGCTGCACATCTCCACCATTGTCCACCTCAGTGAATTCCCACCTCACAAGAAACACTCAGGATACCTTTGTCTTGATCCTCATGGCCAAGATCCATGGAACAGAATCTTCTTTCCCAAGGCAGGAGTGCTTGGCCCAAAGCCTGCTTGAAAACATCAACTCTCCATACACCATGATTCACTCTCTTTCTCCTCTCCTGCCCCATCTATCACATTCATTCCTACCTGCGCCCCCCTCACCCACTTCCTCCTATCCTTCTGTCTGACACCATCACTGACTTCTATATTCAGTCCCATCCAAGTCATTGAGGGCAGCTAGGCCTGTCTGATTCCAGCACAAAATCCATGTTTTGTTGGGAGATGCTATCCACTCTGTACTCAACTAGACACCTTCCTTCTGTGGGAACTGAGAGTCTCCAAAAGCCCACCTCCACACTACTGACATCTTCTTAGATGTCCACTAGCAGACCATCACTCTCCATGCCTCTAGCAGACAACAGTACCTCTGTTTTTCCAACTCTCCCTCTGTCCAAAACCTCCTGGTGGTATTGGCTCTGAGGCTAGAAGGTGCTAACCCTGGGGATCAGATGTGTGTGTGTGTGTGTGTGTGTGTGTGTATGTGTTTGACCCAATTCCAAGTGGTGCCAGAAGAAGAATGTCACAAATAAAAAAAATAAAAGCAATTTTGCAAACTTTGCTTTGGTTCCCATAAAATGTTCTCTTTCACCAAGCCACAAGAAGAGAAACTCTACATGCCTATTCAACCTGTGACATAACACACCCAGGACAGGACCACTCCATACCTTGTGACCACCTGGGCTGAATCAGAAGGTTGGAGATCTTAAAGGCTTCCCCTACATGCCAACATGTCGTTCCACCCACAACCCTTAGCTGACAAACATAACTGATACACATTGTGCCCTCTCTGATAGGGTTTATGGACTGTCATGGAAAGAGCTTCCACTTCCAACAAGACTCAAAGAATAAAATAACACCCCCACACAGCCATACATCACAAACACCTCCAGAACCACACACATACACACACACACACCAGTACTATTGAACAGATTATGTCCTCTGTTAATTTCAGAGACTACTCTAAGTGTGTGTGTGCATGTGTGCTTGTGTGTGTGTGTGTGTGTGTGTGTGTTTGTGTTGTGTTGTGTGGATTCTGGAAGTGAGCAATGCCAGCTGCTGCTGGTAGGCTCATGCAAAAGCCACAGGTTCCCTGGCTCTCATGGTAAAGACAGTGAGGGCTTGCAGAAGAGCTAGCTGGAGAGTTCACGGGCAGGAAGGACAAGCTCACACTTGAACCCAGATGCAGCTTGACCTGCAGAATCTCCTGCACAGACAGACATCCTGTCATGCAGGCAAAAATGGCGGCCCCGGGAACTGGGAGCCCATGCTTCCTTCACCCAACCCGGCAGGCCCCTTGACACCCAGAGCCTGTACCCTGGACCCTGCTTCCTCCCCTCCCTCTCCTGGACCAAGGAGAACTCTGGAGTCCTGCATCTGTGGGGCCACCACTCTTGTCTTTTCCTAGCATGGCCAGCCCCATGACCAAAGAGGCACAGGACCCTGCTGTCAAAATAGACAAACTAGATCAGCTTGATGGCAGTAGTGCATCATGAATGTCAATGTACACGGAACACCGCTGACCTCCTTCTGCCCTAACCCTAACCCTAACCCTTTCCAAAGCAAAAAAAGGCAAATGGCTGATCCCACAGCACAAGATGGCTGCCCAGCAGCTAAGACCACACTGGACAACATGAGGCAGTAAGCAATTGCAAGGGGCAGTAGGAGGTCTGTAGGATGGTAGTCATGGTGCAGTGAAGAGATGGGCTCGGGGACCTCAGAGCATCCTTCACTGAATTGCCAGGAGATACAGGGCTTTAGGTACCTGCCAGCTGCTGAAGGTCCATGGCTCAGGACACATTGTGGGCAGCATGGAGAGGAAACCTTGGGGACAGAAAGGGAGGAGGAGTAAAGCAGCAAAACTGCAGGTTACCCCAGGGGAATGAGGACCCCAGGGGACCTGCCTAAGAAACCTTGGAAATCAGGGTCTATACATTGCCCCCTAGTGGCAATCAGGGCTATTCTGACAGTCACCTTCTAGTCCCCCACCTGCTCAGCCCTCCTGCAGGCAGTACAATAATTCAACAGAAGCCTACTTCACCCTTCCCACCCTGGTCACCACTATGGCTGGCCAGTTAGCCTAAGGTCAGCTGACACCTTGCAACCTGGGCAAAAGTAGGCTTCCAAGCCCAGTTAGTAGTCAAGAATTGGGGCTGCCAAGCTGTTCCAGGAATGGGAGGGCAGCAGTGTCCAGGGGCAGGCAAGTCCAGAACACAAAGGAATGTTGTCATATGACACATGGGATGATCCCTACACATCATTGGGGTCCCAGGACCAGCACTGGATTCCAACCTACCTGGCAGAATGTCCTTCCCAGATGGACACAACGCAACAGGCAGGTGGCTGTAAGTACTTCTGGGCTACAGGTTCCCAGTTCTGAGATCTCATGGTCTCATATTTACATGTTCTCATGGGAGAGGTGAAGGGTCTATTTATTTTATTAACATAGCTGAAAACAGAAGAGCAATGCAGAGATCTTTTTCATAATAGAAGGTTATTTCACAATATATTTAAAGAGCAGAGAAATGAAGAAAAATACAAAATCATATATAATATAAACTAGAATTGAAAAAAAATAAAAATTGCTTCAAACAATTAACATGAATATCTTGATTTTTTTATATTATTTGTATGCTGAGAGTCTCTCTAATGTAGAATTATTTTAGAGCAAAATTTATTATCATTATTAGAAAGGCTTTTTTGAAATTAAATGTTTGTTTAGATTAAAATGCTGTTACAAAATTCAAAACTTCAATCTAAAAAAATTTAATAAATCATGGTACAATATTTAAGTCAAAATGCATGAAAATGTATATAAAGTTAAAATAATACCATGTCCTGTAAGGGAGGAGACACAGAATTTAAATAGTCTAAACATCCCCATTAGAATATTACTTATTACAAGGTAACATAAGTTTAGTACTATAGGATTATATCTTTTCCAGAAAACCAACCCCATCCTTAAGTCACATTTTTGAGTTACATTTTTGCTATGTGTATATTTATACAAATATTTAATTTTTTAAATTCATTTTCTTTCTCTCTCTTCTCCCTCCCCCATCTGTCTCCAGAAAGCTACTGTGGTATCAAATTCATTCACAGGATATCCATACTTGGAAAAGAGGGATGGCTAAATAGGGCAAGTTCCTACTTTCATGCCAGGTTCACTGAGGAAATGTTAATAAACTTTGTTGGGATGCAGGAACTACATAAAGGATTATATTGTTTTGAACTGTTCTTTTTGTATTAGGTCATTATCATGGTAGATTATAGAGGAAGCTTAAATTTTCCTAGCTTAAATTTTCTTACATTTGAGTAAAAACACAGAAATAAATACCCATCACACTGTGTGTATAATATTTATTATAATAAGTAAAGTAAGCACTATGGTATGAATCTCTTTTAGACATTGTTAATTTTTTATAATGCTGTACTGGAGAATTAAATCTCAGTTATAATTAAGAAGATATTCAAGGATACATATGAACACCCACAAATACAGACATGCTCTCTTTTGTAAAGAATTAGCAATTTCTAGGTGGAGCAGGAGTAGTGGTGAGTATGAATAAAATACAGTTTTAAAAATATCAGTGAATAAATTTTAAAAAATAGCCTCTTGTCTTATTTTGAAAATAGGAATTGCTTGACTTAGACAAACTGTGTGTTATCAACTTTGGTACATGAAATTATTCTTTCAAAATTTTAAATTAAAATTTATTAGTCCTTTACTATTTCAGGAAGCATGTAATTCTATTGCAGAGTGATTTTATTTGCATATTCAAGGACTTCATATCCCCAAACAGTACTGTAAAATATTCATGACCATACTTTCGTGTCTTGTCAAGTGAACAAAAGTAGACCACAGAGAATGTGACTGCCAGGTGCAAGTTTTAATCCCAACACTAGGAAGACAGAGGCAGTAAAATGTCTTACTTAGAGGTCAGTGTCCTTTCTATATAGAGAGACTTGAGGGACAGCCAGGAAAAAAATAGTGAATAACCGTGAACTTTTGTGAGAACTTTCCAGCGCACTTGCAGAAATACAGCTATTTTTCTTCTTGAAATATCCAGGAAAGTAAACCAGGAAATTTGGAGAACCTTACAGTCATGCACAGGGTGGCCTCTTTACTGATTACTTAGTTCAAACCACCACAGCCATCATGACACCCTAGGAATGCATAGGAAAAATGTAGGCAGGCCCGGTTAGAGCCAAGTTCCTTTAGCCCTCTGTGGCCTCCCATAGAATCCTCTGGCCCAGGGAAATGATTTTTGTCCCTCATGAGGCCCTTCCTCCAAGACATTCCAGATGCTGCCCAGTGCTCACAATTCAAATGTCCCGAATGTAATGAGCAAGGCCAAAGCTCAAGTTGCCTCTTACACCTGCCTGAGAGTCCCAGTGATCTCCAAGGACCAAGGCTCCCTTGCTTCCTGCCACACAATCATAAAGGGAAGAGGCACCTGCTCCTGAGAGATTGTTGGACACACATACTGGGTTGGGAAGAGAACCATAACACTTTGAACAAACTGAGGACACAATCATACCTTAAGTCTGTATGCTGCTATAACGAGGATGTATTTGGGTGGAGGTTATTTTTGGTTTTGTTTCTGATTTCTTTTAGGCCTGATCTTTCTATGCAGTGCTCATTGTCCTGGAATTGGCTAGGTAGATTTTGCTACCCTCAAATATACAAAGATCTGCTTATCTCTGCCTTCCAAGGGTTGGGATTAACAGTGTGTGCCAGGCAAATGGATCTTTTATTTTTTTGAATAGGCATATAAATACTCCCTTCTATTACCTTCTCAGGAAGTTTTTGTGTTGTTATTTTTTAAACATTTAAAAAATATTTTAAATCCCAGCACTTGAGGGCCACAGGCAGGCAGATGTCTGACTTAGAGGCTAGTCTGGTATACATAATGAGTTCCAGGAGAGTCAGGACTATGTAGAGAGACTCTTTCTTGAAAACAAACATTTTGTATAAACAATCAAAAGAATCGGCAAGCAAAAAAAACTAATAATTATATATGTATGTATATATACATATAAACATGAATAGTGCTAAATCCAATTATATTTTAAATGTTAATTTCTAATATTGAGAAATATTTTTGTGGGGATTGTTTTCTCAGTGTTGCAGAATTGGTTTCTTCTAAGCACCAAACCTTTAGCAATACCTGCTCTTTGTGATCATGGAATTGTAAGAAAACCCCTGGCTGCTCTTCCAGAGGTCCTGAGTTCAATTCCCAGAAACCACATTCTGGCTCATATCCATCTATAATGAGATCTAGTGCCATCTTCTGGCCTTCAGACATACATGCAGACAGAATACTGTATACAATAATAAATAAGTCTTGATAAACCAGAAGAGGATATGTGGTGATATATAATTAATAAAATAGTCTGGAATATCAAGAGAGTCAGACTCAGAGACAAGACATGAAGGCCAGGGTCAGCCAAACATTAAATTTTTACTTTAGGAATGTGAAAAGTGGAAAATAAGATAGCTGAGCTAGAGAAAAATGCTGGAGGTTTTTCAGCTGCCTTAGCCGTGAGGTTAGTGGTCCGAGGGGAGAGAAGTTAGATCAGAGTATTTCACAGGGACAGGCCTAAGGCATGGTGGATGAAAAGTGGTTCTTCTTTGGTTCTCTATCTCTCTGAAATTTCATCTTTTCCCCAATACCTGGCTTCAGGTTTTCATTACATACCAAATACAATTCATGCAATAGAGGCCTATATGACACATGGTGAAACTCTGAGTTCTCCAAGACAAAAGTTTAGGTTTAAATATCCCTAATAAGAGTGAAACTTCCTGACTATGGTACAAAAAACAAGAAATTTCCATAGCCTTTTAACTCAAGGGTTAATGTCTCTGACCACCTTGCTCATTGAAAGAACCAGACACTGCCATGTCAGATATCACATCTTCTTTGCATCATGAGGTATCCCAATATCTATTTTCTATGACATCATGACAACCCTCACTACACACAGACTCAGTTCTTTCTGACCTCTGTTCCACATGAAGGATTCTGCACAGCATAGAGTAGATCCACAGCCCTAAAGAGTTTCCTTGTCCTCACCTACCATGATATGGTTTATCAATTCATACCTGTGTTCCTCCTCAGGATAGTAGCATACAGTACATTGTCCCAGTGAGTTCTCTTCATTTTTTCTGAAATCCTTGCCATAACTTTTCTTTTTACCACCCAAGAGCTTTCTGCCCCATCAAGAGCTCTACCTGCCAACCCTCCCTTCTCTGGTTCAGCCCAATGGCTCTATGTCACCATTGTTACACTTGATCCCATGACCAAAGGATCATCCAGCCCCCCAGCCCACCCCATAAAGGTTAAAGCCTGTTCCAACCTAATTCAAATTGCCTGGTATATATATCCATGCTTGTTTCCAAACAAAAAAGCTGATCCAATCATTTAAAAGAAAGGGCTAATTTTATTTAGAAAGGCTTTCTTAATCAGAAAATTCTGTTCAAGTTGGAGAGGAATTGTTGCATAAATTCTGGTTGTATTAAATAAAACTCAAAGCCAGATATTAGAGAAAAGCTGGAATATCAGAGAGAGGAAACAGATCCCAGTCAAATCTCACACAGCTATCTTCGAGCTTCCTCACCCACACTCCTTGTCACTTGTACACAATGATTCTGTCTTTCTATACATGCCTTAAATACCTCATTTGCCCAGTTGATTTTACATGCAGATTAAGTGTAAAGGTGTGACCTGCTACTATTTCATAGTTAGCCTTGAATTCACAGAAACAGAAAGATCTCTTTCTCTGGAGTTATGGGATTGAAGGTGTAGGTCAACACTCCTGGTCTTTCACCTTCCTGGGATTACTGCCATGAGTTAGGACTCTCTGACCCTTCTGGACTGATTTTGGTTGGTTCTGTTCTCTTATATTCCAGACTGGTTCTATTAAATATACTACATATCACCAGAACAAAAAGCTAAGATATTGGACTTATTTCAGAATAAGCATTTATAACATCCTTCAGATTTCAGGTAATATTTTAGTTGGAGGGCCCAGAAGCATGTAAAAGCAGAAGATATGGTAAATTGCTATGAAAAAACATTCTCTAGCCTTAATTCAAATATTAAATTAAATTGCAATTTTATCTACCACACTGGAATCTTAAACAAGAAGCACTAATAATAACAGAAGCATGACAGAGTGGTGTCTTGTTTCTATACATTTTACTTGTGCAGTATTGGATTTTGATGGTTTCTGACTAAGTCTCAGTTCAATACCCACTGCTGAGACCATCCACGCTCTGTCAGATTTCTATAAATTCATGGTCACACAGAAACCCCTGGTTAAATTGAGTGAGTCACAAAACAATGGTAATCATGAATTTCGATAATATCATGGGGAAGCTGTGTGGTTGGCATCTTGGGAATCTTGGAAGTGAGGGTGGCCATTATGGACTGTTTACAGTAACAAAACTATCTGTAAAGGAAAACAATGAAGAGGAAACAGAAAGAAACAACCTCAAAAACAGATTTATGGAGCTACTAGAAGCTTTAATATAGATTATAAAAATGTTCCTTAAAAAACAGAAGAAAATACAAACAAAAAAATGGAAGAGATGAAGAAATCCCTGGAAGAAAACAAAGAAATCCTAACTCTAACATGAAATATCAATCAGTGGTAACTAATATCCTTTAATATCAATGTACACAATTCACCTATAAAAAGATATACACTCACAAGATAGATACAGAAACAGAGGCCATCTTTCTGCTGTATAGAAGAAACACACCTCAATCACAAAGACAGACAGAGGATCAGAGTAAAGGCTTGGGAAAAGATTTTCAAATCAAATAGCCCTAAGAAACAAACTGGTGTTGCCATCTAATATCTAACAAAGTTGACTTCAAACTAAAATCAATTAAAAAAGACCAAATGGATATTACTGATTCATCTCAGAGAAAAATTGGTTAAGAGGAGACTTCAATATTGAATATTAATATCTGTAATATTAGGGCATGTACCTATGTAAAAGAAAAACTACTAAAGCTCAAAACTCACATCAATTCTCAAACCCTAATAGTGGGAGACTTCAATACCCCACTTTTACACTTGCATAGGTTAGCCAGACAGAGAATCAACAAAGAAATAAGGAGTCTAACAGAGCTTTTGATGCAAATGATTTTAATAGATATTTACAGAAGCTTCCACCTAAATGCAAATGAATATATGTACTTCTCAGTACCAAAGGAACTTTCTCTAAAATTGACCACATAATTAGTTTTAAAACAAATACAAATAGATATAAAAATGGAAATAATCCTTTGTAACACATTGGACGACCAGGGCCTATATTTAGGGTTCAAAAACATCAAAAATCACAGAAAGCGTACCAACTCCTGGACACTAAACATCACTCATCTAAACCAAGTCTGGGTCAAAGAAAAAAATTAAAAAAAAAAATCAGTATTCTTAGAATTTAATGAAAATGAATCAAAAACATAGCCAAACTTGTGGGACACAATGAAAGAAGTCTTAGGAAAGTTCATAGCATGAGATGCCTATGTGGAAAACCTAGAGAAATCCCACACTAGACAACTAACATCACAGCTGAAAGCCTTAGAATAATTAGAAGCAAACTCACATAGAAGGAGTAGATGGCAGGAAATAATCAAACTTGGAGCTGAAATCGATTCAATTGAACACAAAGAATAATACATAGAATCAATGAATCAAAGAGTTGATTCTTTGAGAAAGTCAACAAAATGGATAAACCCTTATCCAAGCTTACAAAAAAGCAGAGAGAAAGTGTCCAAATCAACAAAATTAGAAATAAAAAGTGGGACATAACAACATACCACCAGGAAATCCAGAGAATTATTGGGTCATATTTTGAAAATCTATACTTTACTAAAATGGAAAACCTAGAAGAAATGAACAGTTTTTGAAGAGGTACCAATTAACCAAAATTAAATGAAGATCAGAGTAATTACCTAAACAGACCTATAACCCTAAAGGAAATAGCAACTCTCATTAAAAGAATTCCAAGTAAAAAAGTTCCAGGTCCAGATGGTTTCAGTGCAGAATTCTACCAGACGTTCAAAGAACAAATACTACCATTACTCCTCAAACTGTTTCACATAATAAAAACTGAGGAAATATTGCCAAATTACTTTTATGAGGCCACAATTATCCTAAAATCCAAGCCACTCATCAGAAAATGAAAAGATCTCCCATGTTCCTGGATAGGTCATATAAAAAAGGAAAAATGGCAATTCTACCAAAAGCAATCTATAGATTGAATGCACTGCCCATCAAAATCCCACCACAATATATTTCGAAAATTGACAGAAAATCAATCAAATTCATTTGGAATAACAGGAAAGCCAGGATTGACAAAACAATTTTGCTCAACAAAAGAACCTGAGAAGGCATCACCATCCCTGACTTGATGTTATACTATAGAGCTACAGTAATAAAAACAGCCTGGTACTGGCATAAAAACAGACTTATGGAACAATGGAATAGAATTGAGGATCCGGTGATTAACCCAAAAACCTATGAATACCTGATCTTCAACAAAGAGGCCCAAAATATTGAATGGAAAAAAGATAGTACCTTTAACAAATGGTGTTGGCATAGGTGGTTGGTAGTGTGTAGAAAAATGCAAATATTTTCAAGCCTGTCTCTCTGCATAAAACAAAAATCCATGTATACCAAAGACCTCAACATAAACCCAGGCACTGTGAGCTAGGTAAAAATGAAATTGGGAAATACATTTCTACTAATTGGCACAGGCTACCACTTCCTAAATATGAGAACAGTGGCACAGATACTAAGAACAACAATCAGTAAGTGGGATCTCCTGAAACTGAGAAGTTTTTGTAAAGCCAGGGACACTGTCAGTAGGACAAAATGACAGCCTACAGAATGGGAAAAGATTTTCACCAACCCTACAAGTGATAGAGGACTGATATCTAAAATATATAAAGAACTCAAGAATCTAAAGCCCAAAACCTTGAATAACCCAATCAAAAAATGAGGTTAAGAACTAAAAAGGAATTCTCAGCACAAGAATTACAATTGGCTGAAAGGCACTTGAAAAAGTGTTCTACATCTTTAGCCCCATAAGAGAAATGCAAACCAAAACAGCTTTGTGATACCATCTGAAACCTGTCAGATTCACTAAGATAAAAGGCAAAGATAACAGCCTATGTTGGAAAGGTTGCAGAACAAGGGGGACACACCACCATTGACTGTAGTATTTCCCAAACTCTGAATTGCTATTTAACTGCTGGCCAAAAAATAAGTTCCAGGACTTGATCTGAAACTTTGACTTTCTCTTATTTCTCTCTCTCTCTCTCTCTCTCTCTCTCTCTCTCTCTCTCTCTCTCTCTCTCTCTCTCTTTAAAAAATTCTGATTGTCTGTATTGGTGCAAATCTTTTTTTTAAAAAAAGATTTATTTATTTATTTATTTATTATGTATACAATATACAGAGGTGGGTATCAGATGTTATCATAGATCGCTGTCAGCCACTATGTGGGTGCTTGGAATTGAACCAGGATCCTCTGGAAGAACAGTCAGTACTCTTAACCTCTGAGTCATCTCTTCAGACCTTTGTTTTCATTTATTTGTGTTTCTTGCTAGCCCACTAGTTTCACCCCTTTTCCACGGGTCCACATTGAAGACCTTGCTGCCTGGGGTATTTATGGTAAAAAACCTTTCTCCAACCTAACCAAAAAATAAGATAGAGTATCCAAACTTACAAAATCAGAAATGAAAAGGGGAACAATAACAGATCCCCAGGAAATCCAGAGAATTATTAGTTCACACTTTGAAATTGTATAATCTACAAAAATGGAAAGCCTAGAAGAAATGGAAAGCTTTCTGGGGAGGTACCACTTACCAAATTTAAATGAAGATCAAATTAAAGAACTGAACAAACCTATAACCCTAAAGGAAATTGAAGCTGTCATTAAAAGACTTCCAAGTAAAAGAGGCCAGGTTGAGATGGTTTCAGTGCAGATTTCTACCAGACATACAAGGATGAACTAATAGCTATACTCCTCAAATTTTTCCATACAATATAGACTAAAGGAATTTTGCCAAACTTTTTTTATGAGGCCACAATAACCCTAATATGCAAGCTAATGGAAAACACAACAAAGAAAGGGAAGTACAGACAGGTCTCCCTCATGAACGTCCATTCAAATTTCTGGCATTCTGAATACAAAAAACATAAAAAAAATCATCCACCATGATCAAATAGGTTTCATGTGAGAGGAACAAAAGCTAGAGAGAAATAAATGGTGTAGAGATCTTAATAACATGGGGTTGGAAAAATACTAGGTGCTAGGTAACCTCCAAGAGCTCACAAGATATCCCTGGCTAGGTCTACAAGAGTGAATGTGTTGCCTGGACAGGACTTCCCCCATAATAAAATGAACAGTCACACTAAGAGCAATCACAGAACTTACATCCAATGATGAATAGAGATGGAGGCAGAGATACAGAGATACATGGCTGATCACTGCTCTGAGCTAATGGTCCAGTTGAGAACAGGGGATGACAGTATATATGAGCAACATGATTGTCTTATGATGAAAATTCCCACAGTGATGGCTGGCTGGAGTTCTGGGGAGCTCAATGAATCAAGAACAGCCAGTAGGGAACCATCAGAAAAAGGAACTAGGCCCTTCAAGGATAGGCAACTGTTCACTGACATGGGTAGTTATGTGGAGCCTGGAGGGGAGGGATCAGACTGTGTTTCTGTGTGTGGACTGGCACTTTGAAGCTCATTCTCTCCAGAGGAACACATACTTCAGTCATGACATTAGGATCAGGAAATTGGACCTGGAATGGATGCTGAGTTGAGACACCTTGGGACTTCTTGCCATTTTTGGGAAGAGAATGGGGGATGAAGAGGAGCGAGGTTGATCCCCAGACAGCAAGGGATCAAAAGGGAAAAGGAAGGAGAGCAATGGAATACATGGGAAAAACAGACTTAATTTTATAAAACCAAGAATCAAAAAAGGTTATCCCATAAAAAAGAGAAATTGTCATTAGGTAGAAAAAAATGAACACAGAACAAAAAGTAGCTTTGTACAAAAAAATATATGTTCATCTTGATATTGTTTAAAATGATCACATATGCAAGACAGAATTACATAGCTGTATATCTTTGAAAGAAGTGAAGACAGATAGGCACACATTGTGAATAGAGTCCAATATGGGAAGCATTTAAGCATTTCTTGCTGGATTTCAATGCCAGTCGATGATTAACATAATGAGAAAATATCTAGATGTCCTCTTGGAAACTTAAAACAAAACCAAACAGAAGAGGCCAACAACAGTCAAAACAATAACAACAAAGTAGCTATATCATCTGTGGCATCTTGAGGAGGATATGCAGTCATCTGTAAACTGTTGCAAGAGCATGGCTGGTTTATGTGGCTTTGTCAGCCTCACAGGTTGGTGTTCAGGTATCCGGGTCATTAACATTGGGATCACTCCATTTCTGATGTTCTAAAGAATGCCCTGGAGACTGATCGCTAATATTCAAGCTTCCCCTTGCTACTCTTAAGCTCTGAGACCTGAGAGGAGAATTGTCATAGTAATGAGCAGGAGAATACCCAAGGTATCTTTGTCCACATTATGTAAATGTGATATCTCTTTAAACAGAATTTGAAAGTCAGACACTTGCTTATTCAGAAGGCAAGACCAGAGGCCATTTGGATGTGGCTGTTTAATAGATGCATTCCATACCAGGAAAGGAGAGTTTGAAGTTCTTTTGGACAGAAGTGGAGTTTAATTACTCCATTTGTTAGAAAGAATATGTATGAGACATCCTTGGTCAATGTGAACTCTACTTAAGGCCTCATATTTATACCTTGAGTGCATCTAAACAGTAATCAGAGATGTACAATGAGGAATCAATGGATCTGATAATGGTCATGGAAAAAAATGAGAACACAACAGTGCTTTAGAAAATACAAGGCCCCCCAGGTTCAGAGGGAAAATGTTTGAGAGTCTCTTGTACAGAAAGTGGAAAGATGAGGCCTCATTATAAAGATAGACTATCATGCTGGGTTGTGTAGAGTTGGAAATCTGCATACACACTCCTTGACATGAGTTCCAGGTCCTAGCCCACCTCATGCAGTGGAACACATTGCAGGTGCTGCTTAATCAGCTTCCACCTCTTCATTGGACATGTCAACATCCTTCCAGTGCAGTGATTGTGTGTCCAGTCAGGAAGCAGTCTAAAAATTCATCCAAAAATCTGCATGGTAGTCTTAAGTGGGTTCTTCTTCACAGACAGATGTTCAACTGCTCAGGTTGAGATGTGAATGATGGAGAATATATTATATTTATTTCTACCTTAAAGCTGTGACTTTTGTTTCTAGACTCTACTTGCTAGGCTTGAAATTTGAGCTTGTAACCTGGTTGGTCTGTCCATGTACAGCAAGGCATATTTGAAGATAACTTGGATGAAATGTAAAGATATGAGGCCCCTGATAATTGAGAGGCCAAAGACTGCACTCTTTTGGTCACAATGGAATTATCTGATAACCAATTACATGGACGTGTAAAGAACACTGCCACAGAGCCATATTAGGTCTGAGATCCCTTTGGATATAAGGACACTGTAGCTGTCTATTGGAGCAGACATATCTGAGAACCTTTTGGTCAGAAGACAAATACCTGAGATATACTTAGGGAGAAGGGAAGAGTCTAAATGCAAATTCAGTAAGAGAGAATACTCTCAGAATTCTTTGAACATAATGGGGATATCCAATTTCCCAGTGGTCAGAAGAATAATTTCTTCTGTCACATTGGGAGCAGGTGAAAGGTCCAAGATGCTCTCTCTTAGGAGAATGAGAAGGGGGCACCCTTAGAATGAATGTAACACCTCAGGCACTCTTGGTCATATATCTACATCCCTACACACACTCCTTCATCTGACAGCACCATGCTTGAGATCACAGTCTAGTATACACATCTTCTGAAAGTTCATGTCAGGGATGTCAGCAGTCTTAGAAGTCTTCTAAGAGGTTGCACAGCAGTAGCCTCTGGCTCAATGTTTTGTGTGGTATGTATCCATCCACACATTCCTTTGCATGTAGTACAGGAGTTCTCTGTCTAAGGGACTAGAATGAATACAGTGGCCTGAGTTATCCTGATCTTGCTGTACATGGTTTTGAGGGCCTCAGTCCAGAGTCCTATGGGATCTGTTTGGTCAGAACAGTAATTTGGTCAGATGCCACTCAAATTAGAAAATACAAGTATAATACACACTGGGCAGATAGTGACTATGTGAGATTTCCCAGATCAAGTGAGGCAGGGCTGAGGCACTCTTTATTTATATAAATGTCTATATCTCTCTATGTAATTTGAGAGAAGGACTTGGTACATCTGGACAGAATTTGAAAGCCTAGTATGTCCTTAATTAAATAAGTAATTGGCTGACTTCACAGGAATAAAGGGAAATGTTGATGCACCCAATCACAAGGGAAAATCCTAAGACATTTTATGAAGGTGAAGGACTAATCCTATTGATTATAGGAGTTAAAACTCTGGTCTGGCTATTTTCAATGAAAGAGGGAAGATCATTCCCTTAGGGCATTAATACCTTGTGGAAAGAAGAAGGTCCAGGACTTCCTGGTCAGCTCCCAACACTTTTTCAGTCTTTAGAATATCCATATCTTTATGTGGGCTGTGTAGAAGATCCATATCTTTATGGATGGCTAATCAGCAATCATTCACCATTTTCCAGAGTGGGGAAAGTTTATCCTCAGTCTCAGAAGCCTTTCATCAGTTGAGATAATCCTAAAGCCCCTTTGTTCCCAGGGGTGATGGCTGAGATTAAACATTGCAAGAAGAAAGCTAGAAGAAACCCTTGACAGTTGGGAATATATCAAGCATTTAGAATCAACATAACAAGATCTTTGGACCCTTTATAAGATCTGGAATGCTGGAGTTCTCCCTTGGGCAAAAAAGGATATTTTCAGACCAACACAGACATTGGGAGAAAGTTTCATTTTCCTATAGACTGTGAAACAACTAAATCTTTATGACTATAAATAGAGTGCCTGGGCTTTCCACAGACAGTATGGGAGATTACATATCCTCCCCATGAAAGAAATTTTTAGAACTTTTACTCAGAGGGTGGAAAGTTGAGGGCTCTGGAGCAAAAGGAGTAGTTCTGCTATGCATTAAAGATAAGGTGTTGGAGATGTGACACATATTTAAGTAGAAGTGGAAATCTGAGCTCTCCTTCATCAGAAAGGGTATAATTGAATTGTTTGTCAGAGCAGGTAAGTTTTGAGGCTGTCTTTTTATTGAAATTGGAAAGCCTTAGGGCCTTAGGCAGGTTGAGATGATCTCTGCCCACATCAGTCATGCATGTTAGATATCACATCGTGTTGGTTACAGAGAGTGCATTTGATGGCTGGTGGACCAAGTTTGATGGTGTTTAGCAGTGAAAGACTACAGCAGACTTAGAGGGAGTGGCAAAGTAAAAAACCACTTAGGGATAAGGGAGTATTCCAACTTACCATGTCCACTGGAGAAAGGACTTCTTCACAGTTTAGATGATTCACATCTCAGGTACATGGTGTAAGCATAGCAACCACCGGAGCAGTATTCATCAGTCCTGATTGACAGCCTCATGCTCTAAGTCCCCTTGAATTTTTTCAGCAGCTATATTGGTATGTGCATAAATGATGTGGTCACATCATTTTGGAGTCTAGAGTGAAGGACAGATGACTTATATTTCAGATTTTCTTACCTCAAACTAGTACAAAGTCAAGTCCCTTTGGTCACACATGTATTTTCCTAGTTGTTGTAGATTGATAGAAAATATCCAAGACCCTGTATTAGACATATATGTTTGAGTCCCACATGTACATTGGGGATAACCCAGGACCCACTGATTTTGTTCCCTTTGAACCACATCAAAATTCTGAGATTGCTATAGTAAAAGCCAGTCTTTTTATGACTTTCCTTGGACAGAGAGAAAAAGTTATTACTTATAATAGCATAAAGGCCTGATGATCATTTTAAACAAAGGGAAGTTCTGATAAGCCTTCATCCAAAGGGCATACTGTGAAATATCTTGAGAATAGGAACAATTTGTGGAGCCCATATTCAGAGGGGAAGTTTCTGAGGTCATTAGGAACTGTGTTTCTTGGGCAGAAAGTGAAACAAAATATCAAGTTTCATTCACCCAATTGTGCAGTAGGGGAAAGTGTCAGTTACCTTAGATAATGGGAGAATATTATGGTTCTGCATCATTTGTTTCCAACAGTTCTTCCCAGCTCCCACAATCCATAGGTTACATCAACTATTGGGAAGAGTATAAGAAGTAATTACATCATTTTCACAACATAGTGAGTTGTTGTCTGGACTTTGATGTTTCCTCAAGGTTGTATTGACTTGAGTTTATCTGTCATTGAAGAAAAAGAGAAAACATTGTATTTATGATGACTATACCCTGGGAAGATGACAGAAAAATTAGTTTTACCTAATAAGTAGCTTTTTTTCCCTCTTATCAAAACCTGGAATGTTGTGAGGTTTCATTGGTTATAAAGGTGTTTCCCTAAGTCTTGGTCAAAAGGAGAGGCACTGTGAAAATATGAGTTCAAAGGTGTGATGTAAGATGCCTTTCAAAGGAAGGTAATTCTTTAGGGCATCTCAGGGTCAAAGGCTAGAGCTGATGCTCCATTGCATATAGAGTAATGACTTCTTGGCCATGAAAGCTACTTCTGAGGTCATTTCCATCATTTTGGCATAGGACAGACTCTCTTTGGCAACAACAGAATCTCCATAGCCATTCAGGTTGAAGTAGTTAATCATAGTTTCCTCCTCTTTGTACTACACTGGACTACTTTGGGAAATTTTGATTCTCACTTGTATATAGGTAGTGCTGTAAGAAATACTTGGTCTAAGGTCCTGGGTCAGAAGCATATGGCTTAGTTTTCTTGCAAAGTAACAGAAATTCAAAGTCTTTTCCACAAAATGGTTACCTAAACTACATTGGGTGACTATATTAAAGAGCATAGTAGAGGATAAACTCTCTGATTCTACTCTTGGGAATTGGATTTTAAACCACATTCCAGCAATGCAGTATCCTAGCCCCCAAGGTCAAAGGTAAAAGATGTAAATCTCCTTTCTTAGAGCAGCATTAGTGGGAGGTATTTCAAAGACATAAGGGGATGTTTAAATTTTGTAAAATAATAATACAAGGTATACCTA
>PVIH01025182.1:0-21190 GCA_004025045.1 Sigmodon hispidus
TCCCTGGGCAGGGAGCAGACAGTCCTATGGTCCCCCTGACCCAATAATGCTTAGATCAGTCTCCAATTCTGGCCAAATCCAGTTCTTTCCCCCCTCCCTCAAGAGTGAGTCAGGTGTTCCTCTAGGTGGAGTGGGATCCAAAGGGTCAGTCCAGGGTGTTTCTGATCCCAAGCTGTTCCGTGGTTGTGGTTTGCCGCTTCGGCATGTTTGGCTTTTTTTTTTTTTTTCTTGTTTGTTTGTTTATAGACCACTAGTGAGTGAGTACATCCCCTGCTTATCTCTCTGAGTTTGTGAGACTTCGCTCAGGAGGATATTCTCCAAATCCATCCATTTGCCTGTGAATTTTAGGATATCATTTTTCCTTGCTGCTGTATTCCATTGTGTAGATGTACCACAGTTTGTTAATCCATTCTTCAGTTAAGGGACATCTAGGTTGTTTCCAGGTTCTTGCTATTACAAATAATGCTGCTATGAACATAGCTGACTCACTCTTGATGGAGGAGGGACAAAATTGGATTTGCCAGGAGTGGAAACTGGACTAAGCATTATTGGATCAGTGGGACCATGGGACTGTCTGCAGCCTGCCCAGGGAGGGGATGAGGAGTTGTGGAAAAGAAAAAATGACCTGACGTGGTGGGAGGGGGAAGGGACCTTAAATGGGGATATACAGGAATAGGAAAAAATAAAATCCAGAGGGAAAGCTGAACACAAAGTAATTTTATGTGTAGCAAATTATTTGCATTATCACTCTTGATAATGCTTATGATTTTTATTTTTTTATAGTTATTGTTAACATATCAGCATTTTAAATTCAATTTACTGTTTTTCTTGATAAATACAAAATAAAAAAAAATTTAAAAAAAAAGGCTTGACTCAAACTTCCAGAGGTCTGCCTGCCTCTCCCTCCTAAATACAGAGATTAAAATCATGTGCTACTACTACCTTTTTAAATAGTTTTACAACGAACATTAATTCAGGTATAACATTTTGAAATTTTCACAATTATCTAAATCTTCCTGTAGGTGTATATTTCTAAAAGTATCTGTCCTTGACTCTAACATAAAGAAGAAATAGATCAACTGAGAATTTATATTTTCTAAATGCTTATAGATTGCTGTAACTAAATTTATTTCCGTATTTAAGAGAACTACTCTTACTTGGTAACCTAACAAAGTTTCCCAATTGTTAATAACACCTTCATGAAGTGAAAAATCATTTATTTTGGAGACTATTAAGATAAAGACATATCAGCAAATATAATATTCTCTCTTCTAGCATAAAAAATATGAACTAGATCAACAATTACAAATGCATGATTTCTGACCTGGGAAGTTTCCTTTAGAATTTATCTCTTTTTCTGTCTTTGTTAATTCATTTATTTAACCAATGTCCTAGATACTATTTCTCAAATTTTTATTAGTGAAATATTCTTATTACTTATTTGAGAAGAAAATTAAAGTAATGATGATTTTGAAATATATTATTTTGTATTTTTTTTCTAGAAATAACAAGTAACCTCATAGCTAAGTTCTTACAAAGAAAGGATGGCTCGCATTAACCTGAAGCCAAAATAAATGGCACTGGAAATGCAGATTACACAAACTTTGATAAAATGCCTTTACAAAATTTAATATCTTTGTTACCTAGTTTTGAAAGTGAAACATAAGCAATTGAATCATCACATAAGAATAGGCTGATTGTTTTTAGATAGAAAAAAGATATTCTTTCATAGTAAAAAAAAAAAAAAGATTTTTTTCAAAAAGAAATTTAAATTAGGAGAGTTTCAAAGTGAGACTAGCATAATGTCACATGCCAGGATGCTAGCTGGTACAAAACTTATGTCACTTTCTACTTAAAATTTAAGATAGTCAATTCCAGTTACTTTTTGACATTTTCACATATAATGCCATCACTTATACTAAACCATGCAAATATCCTTCGCTTATTCAGAGTTTTATAATCCTCTTTGTAATATTTTAAGGTATGTACTAGAGTTAGATAATTTACAATACCAGAAAATATCTTTAAGTTTATTGCCTACTCACTTAAAAATTTATATACTCAAAAGGTGCAGTTGTATTTCTTCAATTTTATCTCATAAGTTCAAATCTGTTTTCAAAAACATTATATATATATATATATATTTCTGTTAACCTAAATGTAGGTATGTATTCATTAAAGCAAGTGTTTGCGGAGACCATTGAGTCTACTGAACTTGAGCTATAGGCATTTGACAATTGGTATGGGTGCCAAGAATTAATCTGAGGTCTTCTTTATGAGCAGCATATGCTCTTAACCACTGAACCCCATGTATATACTTCTACCTATGTAACATATTTAAAGCATGTATATTGTCTCATTTTTTAGATTATAAGTATAATCTTAGCAAATGATTATATTATACAAATTGTGGAAAATCTTGAAAAAAAAGAATATATAACAATCTTATCCAAAATCCCAACAAGTATAATAAACATATAGATTTAAGATATATTGTTTCACTCATCTGTAATAACTAACAATTTATCATGAAAGTACATCAGGAAAAGAACTCAAGACAAGAATTTGAGGGCAGGATCTATAGCAGAAGTTATCAAGGAATGAGGTTTATTGGCTTGCTCCCTAAGGCTTGCTCATTCTGCTTTCATACATGGCCCAGGATCACATGCCCAGGAGTGATGTGTATCACAATGGGCAAGGGCTCCCATATCAAGAAAATACTGCACGGATTTGCAGGTTTCTTTTTCCAAAATGACCCTGGAGTGTGGAAATATGACAAAAAACTAATGAACATATAAGTGTGACCCAGGATAGCTCAGAACCCCTTCTGTTTTCATCTGCCAAATATTTAGATTTATACATATACATATGCATATATACACACATATATACATACATATACGCATATAAATATGTCTGTGTGTTTGTGTGTGTGTGTGACCATGGCAACTCATACATTTTGCAACAAAAAGATTTGCACTCATCACAAATAAGATATTGATATATATGTTTTCTATTTTTTTGATTTTTATCAGAATGTCTGTAAAAGATTTTGAAACTAAAAGTAATGGATTGAATGTTACATAATGATACCATGTTTCAATTGTTTTCTTAAGATATGATGATTTTCATGTCTAAAAGCTCACAAAACTCACTTTCTACCAAAAAGTGTCACAGTGACATATAAAAAAAATGTTCACTGCCATTTTATTTGTAATTGATTTGGCTATAATTATGATAGAAAAAAGCATAAGCTATTTTTATTTCTTTTAAGAATTACTGAGGTTTTTTTCACTTAGCCTTCAAAGTAATCACATCGATAAGACAGATACTTTCTAAATCTCTTTGGTAGACATCGTTTTATTTAATAACATTAACTCCTTTATATATTTAGAGTAGACATTCTAACAGAGAAGTTTTTAGTTCTTAATTTATTTGTGATATTTTTGCCTACAGAACATCCTAGATGTTTAGGTTGTACATCATAATGTAGGCATTAGAATCTCTGTAGGGAATGATATATTTTATTATCTAAAATGTAATGCTTTTACTTAATTGTAAGATATTTTAAAATGTCTTTAATAATGTTGGTACTCATTACCAAGTAGGGAGAGAGAGGTATGCAATTTTGTTCTTTGTTCTCTCTCCTATTGTAAACGTTCCTATTAAAAAGATGAAGAAGAAGAGGAAGAAGAAGAAGGAGGAGGAGGAGGAGGAGGAGGAGGAGGAGGAGGAGGAGAAGAAGAAGAAGAAGAAGAAGAAGAAGAAGAAGAAGAAGAAGAAGAAGAAGAAGAAGAAGATGATGATGATAAAGACAATGCCACAGGACCCTCAATGTGTCAGATCTATTCAGAATAACTAAGTCCTGAAATAACAAGCTCAAAAAGTACATTGTTAACTGTGAAGTAGATGATGGATGCCAGTGTCAAAAATCAGCCCACTCTCTTGAGAAGTTTATATTACAGAATACAAAAAATTACCAGATAACTGTAGTTCATAGTACTAAGTGTTGACAAATGTTTTGGAGAAGAAAGATAAGAAATAGTGTAAGCAGAGAGGACTGACTACACACCGTGGGGTGAAAGGGAAATAAGCACTGCAGTTGACCAAATACCACTCTGTAAATAGCTGATCAGAGTCCATTATATCAAAGAAGAAATATTCTGTTGGAATTTACCATCTTCCTTGGCATAAATTCATAGGTCAGAATTTTTGCATTAGTAATTAGGAAGTAATTTATGAGCAAGTTACCATATTCTCTTTTTAAAAAAATTCTCTGTTGGGTAAAGAACAGGTTAATAAACTAAACTTTTTTGATGACTCACATTAATTAAATATACTTAAAATTACCCAATTTGCTAAAGCCGTAATAGTCAATACTTCTAAAAACTTGATTCTACTATGTTTAACACCCAACTAAGTATAGCTGTTTTACATATTACTCTACCCCATTACATGAAGTGTCAGCAGAACCTTGTTTTATGTTTGCAATAAGTATCAAATTCTAAATGGTGCATCTTCTTTCCTGTGTAGATAATGTGAGGACATGACTTTGTTTGTAGATGCATTTTTTCCTATTACTGTTACTACTATGTTTAAAAATTAATGCATAAGATACTTTTAAACACTGAAATTCCCAATGTAATGAAGGAAAACACTATGCCATTTCCATTTAAGAATATTAAACCCAAATGCATTATTCAAAGGTTCAAAACACCCAAGTTACTTATTTAGAAATTCTTATTGTTTTTACTCATCTAAATGAATACACTAATTCTATTCAAGCATAAATTGTATTCAATTCAAAACAGAATTTAATATCTTTTCTCATAAAATATTAACATCACAATTATTAATCATGTAAACAGGTATATTTTAATATTCTGAAGAGAATCAAAGGAAGCACAGAGCCAGTGAAGCAGCTGGAAGATGCAATGTTAAAGGTTATTTCCTAGATGAGAAGACTGTGCAAACCCTTTTTTCTGAAATAATCTATTTGAGGGTCATAAGCATTTCATATTACATACTTCTAAATTTAAGTAATCTTCTAGGACAATTAAAAATAACATATCCTCATTTTACAATCTTAATGAGACAATATCAATTCCTAAATATTTAGAACATAAAACTAATTAAACACAGAATACCAGAGTATGAAAAATAAGCAGGACATTGTTTTGTATAGTAGTGATATTCAATATCATTTTTTTTCTTTTTTCTTTATATATATGTGTATATTATTTGGTGTTTTTACATCATGTTCCTATCAAACTCAGATATTAGACCTCTCAGAATCATGCTCACTCTTAGGATCTCCCCATTTACAAAATTGCCCATTCATGCTGCTCTTTAGAGACATTATGTGATTTTGCTTAAACACTATTATTTGGAAAACATTTAATAAGAAAAACTATACTTATGTCTAGAAGTTCTGAAAACATTTCTTAGAAAAAACACTTGAAAATGACAAAAAATAGATATATCTCATACTATATATGATTTGAATGTTAGAAACAAAAGATAATGAAAAACTCAATTGATAAAATATTTATAATGCAACTGAAAATAAATGTTAATAAATTGTAAGAGGCAAACAGTTTCTGTAGGAAAAGCACAAAGGGAAAGAATTGCCATTGCACAGAAGAGAATACTTACATTTCTAATCAACATATACATTTCTCTCTCTCATTACATTCAGGGAAATAAAAATCAAAACACTATTTAAATGCATATAAAAATGGAGACTTAAAAAATTCTCACATATATGTTGGTGATTGGCTGTGGAATGTACTACTTGAAAAGCTGGTTGCATTATAAATTGCTACTTCCATTATTAAAAATAAAATTATCTGTACATTAAAATGAACTGCTGAATGTTGACTAGACAATTGTACTTGGAAAATTTTAGCCTACAGGAATAGTTTTTTATATATATAAATATAACTACAAGTATGATTTCTGCAGCTTTGCATTTAGGACAAACAGAGAGAAATTAACTTAATTTATATTTTTACTCTAATGATTTATGAGATTATCTGTTATTAAAAAGAATGAGTAAAGCTCCTGCTTTCAGCCTAAAGGAATAATCAGTTTTAAATGAGAAAAATAATTTGCATTACAGGGAAATGCAAATAGCATTATCCTAACTTGAGAATTCATGCAAATTGAATAAGAATGCATAAAGGTATGTGTGTGTGTGTATATATATATAAAGTGTCTGCAAGTTTAGCACAACATTTTCATATAATGTTACTTTTGACTCTTTATAGATTCTAATGGGAAGAATCAGGAAAGAAATATTCATTTTTAAACATCACAACTCTAATTGCTTTAATCACTTTTGAGAAATTGTCACTTTAAAAAGTTAGGTACATTTATAAATAAATCCCCCAAATATCTTCAGAAAAGTATCTATGATCCTACTAATACATCCAAGATAAGAGCAAGGACTTATACCAACAGAGGCTCATTAAGAAACATTCATAGCATCATTATCCAGAACAACCAAAGGTTGGAAATGATAAAGTATCTCTCTACTTAGAAATTGTGAAATAATATGTGGCAATCTCCTTGTGACCTCATACACATGTCTCTTACACAAAATGTCCTGAAGGCAAGTGTAATCAAAATAGATTACTAGGAAACTAAGCATTTAGAAGACCAGGAAAATGTCACTGCTGCTAAGGAGTGTTTTTGTCATTTTTCTGATTTGGGGTATAGATAGTGAAGACTTTTCTAATATTAAATGATTGTGGTAACTTCATGTACTTGTTAGTATCAATTGTCTACTTTAAGTTGGTGCATTTTACTGTGCAATGGTATCTAGATAGTGCTGAAAATAGCAATGGCTATCATAAGCAACATAGAAGCTCCAAATTTAACTTTTAAATGTTGTGTTATGTTCATTACACTGAACATTGTATAGCTTGGAATCTAATCAGATGGAGTCCCATACAGGTGCCTGTGTGATTTTATAAATTTTCACTCAAATTCTCTCATGATAGCATGACTATAATCCAGTATCCCAAGAGACAAAGGGAAAAGATCTCCACAAACTTGAACTCACTCTGTCATACCCAGTAAGTTCCAGGTCACCCAGGACTTTATTAAGTCTTAATTCTGTCTTAAATCAGGAAAAAATGAAAACAGAAAACCAAAAGCAAAAGGGAGGACCAAAGTTAGTTAAACTAACCAACTATTTTTCTAAATATAAAATTTTGTATAGAAATCACTAGCATATTTTAGAGAGCCAGTCAATTTCTCCTACATGTCTAACAAGGACGTGTCAAGCTTCTGTTGGAAGTAGAAGTCTACATAAGCATCAATTTAGTACTCTGATGCAAAGTAGTGTAAGCATAATCCTGAACAATTTGGAGTTAGAGTAGGCATTCTTTCATGATTCTTCAAATGTAATTAGACAGTTGAAACTACATGTAAACATCGTTTGTGATTGATTAGATGTCCTTTTCTTCCTGTTTTTACGCTATACTCTGTTCTTTATAAGTAACATTGTTAGCAATAAAATAGATGTGACATTGCCTTAGAACTGTTATCCTAGCATTTTGGATGTTAAGCCAGGGGAGTTACTGTGAGTTCAAGGATAATCCAGGCTACACAGTGAGTGAGAGTAAGAAAGATTCTGTCTCAAAACCACATAGTCGGATATGTTAATACCTCAGCTTTTAGTCTGGGTAAGGGTCTTGATAGACTCTATCCAGTATTCCTCCCACACCCCATATTTAATCATGTCACAAACACAACCTATTTTCTTCTCCATGCTAAATTGGTAAAAGCTTGCATTTTGAGGTCAAATTCAGCTCATCTTGAATTCTGGCTCAAATGCTTTCTAAGCATTTCCTTTGTCGCTTATTTAACCTTCCCACGCCAATGACCTCCTTTAAAAAACTGAAAATTGGCATAAGCTTTGTGATTCTTTAGCATTTCTGTAGCCATCACTAATATGAAGCCTTCCAGTGCCTCTAAAAGTAACACATTCAGGAGTAGTTCATTCTCCTTATCCTAACATAGCCACCAACTTACCACCTTAATCAAAGCCTTTCTTGCTGCTTGATCCTATTTTTAGAATAACAAACACTGCCAACTTTATAGTCCTATTATTCTCTGCAAGTCTGTACTTTTCTAAAGCACCTATTGCACAGTTAAGAAATAAGTTGCTAGATAAACTCTAACTGCTTTACTGTGACCTTTAAAATGTCTCTTAATCTAGCCTCATTTTCCTGCTATTCCAGAAAAATTCATGCATTTATAGTATTGGAAATAACTTGTTCTCCCTAATTCTGTAATTTTTCTAATGCTGTTCTTAAAGAAGAAAATATTAATTGTAATAGTTTCAACTTCTTTCTCAAATTTTCTATGTCTGTCTACATTTCACCTTTTCATTTGCGATTTTAAAAAATAAACAAATGAAACCTATTCCAATTCTCAAAATTGTCTTCATCTAAACGTTATGTACTTGGCAAATGTTTTCATAATCACCCTACTTTGAAAACATGTCTCCACTTTCAAGTCTCAAGAAATGGCAATATTTATAGCTTAGAAAATCTATGATTTTTTTTATTTAGCAAAATTTTCAGAACTTTTTAACAATAGTTTGCTTTGACTTATACATATTATGTATAATATTAAAAACTAATGTTTTTCCTCACAACAATGTCCTCCAAAATACCTTTGCACACCAAGCAGTACATACTCATTTGGAAGGCTTGATGTGTTCACCTATTGTCAATTTCTTGTCAATGTGACCAATCAGCTAAGCAACATATACATTCAGGAGTCTTTTCAAAGTGATGTAAGCTTCTGAACCAACATCATGATAGGGTCCCATTGTATAGCTTCAAAACTATAGAAAAGCATTATGCCGTGATTTAAATAGAAAAATAAAAAAGCATTCTATTCCAGTATGTTCACCTTAAAGAAGAGCCAACAAATTTTACTTATCCATTTAAATTTGACAAGTATGGAGGTTTTGCTATTCATTTTTGAAAATCTATGTATGTATATGAGTTATCACAAAATATATTACGGAAAAGACTGAATAGCAATTAGAAGAGTTATATCTAAATATAGTGATAGGTTCATTGTTTTATATCTACCTCTCATATAATTTTTTTGCTGGAAAATATTATCATCTATATTTACATGTTAATTACACACATAGAAAATTACTTTAATCCAATTATCTTTTGGCTTATGTAAACTGCAAAACTAAATTGTAAAACACAAATTTCTCATGAACACTTATTTAAATTCATAATAATTCTCACTTCATTTAAACTGTGTGGTGTGTGTGTGTGTGTGTGTGTTTGTGTTATGCATGTATATGTGTACATACTTATGTGCAGAAACAGTGGCCAGAAGTCAATGGCAGGGCCTTCTTATATCACTGCTATCCACTGTTTTTTGATACAAGATCTCTAATTGATCCTAGAACTGCTGGTTCATCAAGAGAAACAGCTCAGGAAGCTCCATGGGGCCTCACTTCTCCAAGTTGAGAGAGCTAGAATTATAGGCGTATTACCACATCCAGCTTCATATTGTGGGTCTTGGGGATCTAAACACAAGAAGGGATAGCTAGCATAAGTCTATCTTGCTCATTTACTTTTTCTAGAACTATCTGATGGACCCACTAGAAAAGCCTAACCCTTAACACTGCAATGCCCTTACTACATCTTTTTTATCAAATCTAGTGCTGTGGTCAAACATTCAAAACTGGCATATGAACTCTTAGAAGCACCATTTATTCTCTGCAAGTCTGTACTCTTAACCTATAGCACATAGGAGTTAAAAGTAAGCATTAACCTTGAAAATTTACTTAGAGTAGAACATTTTTAAGAATAAAGATGGTGAAGTTGATAAAAACAAAAAAACTAGATTACTTGACAAAATAAATGGTTGTTAGCAGGGCCATGTGTTAGCACATCACAGCAGACATTTTGCTATTTAAGGGAATAATAAAATTCTGTACAGAAAGTAAATGATACATGTTACACATAGAACTGAAGAGAGATTAGTGGTTTTATAATGTACAAAACACTACACTTAGAAACATGTGGTTATGATTCTATGCAAATATCATCTATGGAGTAACTGAAACCTATGACGATTTTGACCACAAGCTCTCTATTCAAAATAGAGGGATAGACAGATAACTGAACATAGCTGTGGCTATTTATTGGTAGTAGTTAATACAAGGAAGTGTTCTTGTATATGCTTGAGTATGAGAAATAACACAAAATCTTACAAAATAGAATCTGATAGCCATGTAATCACAAAATAAAAATGTCCCAGAGGGTGTGAGCAATTCAGGGAGCCCATCAACAGAAACAAATACTCAGTTCTGGAAACCAAACATTGAAAGTTTCCACTAAGCCAAAGACAAGCAGCAATGTTCAGAGGTCTCCACACTTGTGCTATGCAGCTTCAAAATGATGTCAAGCATTAGCATAATCTTCAGTTCTAGTCAACATGCTGTTAGATCATATTTTGTTACTTTAGTTTTTTTAAAATTAATTTTCCAGAATCAGTTCTCATAGCATTTAGTGCTACACATATTCTTATCCCCCTTTGTGCTCCTTCTGTTTCTCCTTGGATTATATGGAATGCACTAGTGAGTGCTGCTCAGGTTTCCCAATATTTGCATTCCCTTCATTCTGACATTGCACGTTTCAGACTTTTATGTTCTGCAGTGTGGCTCAAGAGGGCAACTTTACCACATGCTGCCATTGAAATCACTGCTCCTGATTGCTTGGGTGGGTGCCACAGTACTTCCATACAGCTCCCAGTAGCTCCATCCCACCTGATATACCCACTTAGACACTCTCCAGTGGAGAACAAAATATTGCAAAAACAAATTGAAAGTCACTGAACAAATGAGGGTGTTGAGCCCAGTGGGGTGGACCAGATGAACAGAACACTGCAGAGCTAATAAGGGAACCATACAGCCTGAAAATACACAAAAAAGCTGAGCCAGTAACTGTGGAGAAGCCTTATAATGTATGTGTCTGATACCTCCAGTTATTTCAAAGATGCTTTACCAGAGTGTTCTTAATGAGAGAAAAATCTGCTCTTGGTGTGAGCAGACATGCCTTCAAAGTCACTCTGAATTATTAGTGTCTTCTGTAATTTCAAGCAAAGCAATCCAAATCTTCTTACAAACCTCAGCAAGAAATAATATTGATCAATCTCACATACCACACATATGTGATAATTTGGGAGAAGTAAACAAAAGTACAAGACATTATATTTATTTATAAGAATCACTTATATGAATCATAAAAATTATATTCCAGATACTACATACATTAACTAAACAGCAGAAGCAGCTACGGTTTTAACTGGTACTTTCTATATCTAGATAGAATCTGCTAAGAATAGTTATATCTACATGATTTGGATTTGGCATTTATTTCTCAGTTCTAGCAAAATGATGCCACCAAATAATACTAAAAGGACAGCCAAGTGACAAAAACTGTGTGAAGAAGAGTAACTCATTTGAACAGAGATTTTGTACCTAATCATCTGTCAGACTAAAGTTCCATGGCAGTCAGGTCAGGTTTCTCTGTGTGTGTGTCTGTGTGCATGTATTAGTCAACTACTATCTACTGTTTAGAGACGGAGCCTCTCACTAAGCCTGGGTTTTGCAGCTATGGCTAGACTGTCTGGCCAGCAAACTCGAGGAGTCCATTTGTCTGCTTCCCAAGCTGAGATCATAGGCATATGAGCCACCATGGCTGCCTTTTTACAAAGGTCTAAAGAATGAATTCTGGTCTTTATGATTGTGCAGGAAGCCCTTTACTATATTCCCAGCACTCAATTATATTTTCTAGAATAACACTAAAATTGTTATTTTAAAAATGAAGTCACAATATTATAGTTTAACACATATGTGAACAAAATTATGATTAGATACTGATAATGAAAGCTAATTTTCTTTTTTTACCCAATATGGTATGGAAATAATGAAAGGCCTGCAAAAATCATTGCCTCTTCCTTCAAATGCCATTCCTCCTTATTAGCAGTGCTTCAGATGATTTCCTCATATGTCACTACAAGAGAACACATATGTGCTGCCTTCTCTAAAAGAAAGAAAGAATGGCTAAGCTTGTGTGGACACATGCAGGACAAATAGTCCAGAGATCTTCTAAGGAAAGTAGTAAGCAATGGAAGAACTGCTTCCTATCACTTTATCAGTAATAAATCTCAGGACTGTTGTTATTATCATGCACTATAGAAAGAATAAAAAGTATAGATGTCTGAACTCAAGACAGCATAGAGAAATCAGAGCATCTAGCTCATATCCATTGGAGTTATTCAAATTTATTTTTAATATATGTAAGAGGTTTTTATTTGTAATTTTTTCATTGATTGTGATGACATTGAAACTGATTATGGTGGGTTCTTAAAAAAGAGGAAAAAAAGAGAAAGAACTACTGATTGGAAATACACAGTTATCACCAATTTCACAGTATAGCAGCCACAAGTCTTCCAAGATGTGAGTATGGTAATCACATCAGAAAAATAGCAACCAAGTGACAACTACAAGGTAAAGGTATTGCCCAGGTTTGACAATAGGAAATAGAAGCCTGACTGAGAAGAAATTAGCCACAGAAACAGAGGAGAGACATAAAAATAAAAAAGGGGGGATACCAATGCTATCAATACTTGTTGAAGTTAGTCTCTGGAGATCTGTTAGATGAGAAGAGGATCCACCACTTGTCCTGTGTATCACTTTGGAACTCTAGAAAATCCTTAGTGGAGAGGAATACCTGTAATAATGAATTCACAAGGCAGACTGCTTCTCCATCGATTAGCTACAGACCCCAGAAAGCATTTTTTTTTCATATGCCAAAGGGTAGTGATCACTACAAATGTCAGCTCTTAACATGTAAAAACCACAAGAACAATAATAAAAACAGTGAATATGACCAGTCTATGTGTAGACTACACAGACCAGTGAGTCTAATCCTTAATTTTACCTTCAGAGGGGGCCTGATTCTGTCTTTTGAGCTGCTATTTTTAGAATGCCTATTTTTAAAACGAAAATGGTTACAGCCACCCAAGGAAAGATTAAAGATTTCTCTAAGAAGTATTTTTAAATAGGTCAAATTGATCCAGGAATTTCCTTCCTTTTCTCAACTTATGAACAAGCACTTTGGGGCCAGACAGAGAGTAGTTTGCTGTAGTTCTGCTGCTGTTCCTCTGCTCTGGGAAACCTCCCTACCACTCAAAGAAATGGCTGAAGACTGAAGACAAAAATACAGTTGTTTTGTGCCTCCTGCCCTTTGAACCTTGTGAGCAATAACTTGAACATTCTCACTATTCCTGTGCATTCAATGTCTTCTTGCCCCCTCTCATGCCCACTGAATGCTCTTTCTACCCCTTTTATCTTACACGTTATTGGTTCAAGAAATCCCAATTAAATAAAATTAAAAAGGGGAGCGAAGGTTTCAGTCCTTACACTAAATTTTCAGCTTCAGTGCACTAACTGAAACACTCACTTGTTCTAAAAATTCCTAGCTCAAATGTCATCATTTTGACTAAACACTTATGTGTGTAGGTTAAGGTTACACAGAGTTAATGTTTGCTAAGGCAGAGGAAGCAGAGAGATGGTAAATCTGAATCCCTTCTGGGTTAAAGATTGAGTTCAACGATAACATGCAAAACTTACAAAGGACCTAGACACAAACACCAGAAACTATATATGCTGGCACAGCTCTGTAACTCTAAACCTCAGAAAGCAGAATCATGGAGTGTCAGTGGTTCAAGGCCATTCTTAGCTACATAGTGAACATAGTGACTTACAGGCAAAAAAAGAGAAATAAAAAAATGGGAAAGGATGAATGGAGATACAGTACAGCAGTTTTCTGTGTAAATACAACTCCAGGCACAGTATTCAGTATTATTAAGAAATACCACATAAATGTCCCTGTTACTGATGTGCTCTGATGCTCTAGGTTCTCAATCTGTGGGTCTTGAGCCCTGAGGAGGTCAAATGACCCTTTCACAGTGGTTGTTTAAGACCATCAGAAAGCACAGATGTTTACATTACAATTCATAACAGCATAATTAATCATAAAGTAGGTGGTCACTAAAACATGAGGAACTGTATTAAAGGGTCACAGCATTTGGAAGGTTGAGGACTACTCACTGCTCTATAGGCCATCTGTACAATGTATGACAAAGGAAAGACACACATTCACTCCTGCTGTGCATGTGGATATGCATACACTGAAAGATGCACTTTATTGGTTTGCAGACCTGTTGATGTGGAAAAGTTGATCTAAACCAGCATAAGCTTCAATGTCATAGAAATGGCAATATGTATACAAAGTGGCTTTTAGCCTATAAAGCACACTGTTAATATCCATTCCATTAATTCAAATTTTCCCTTGATTTTTCCCATTTAGTTATTGGTAAACCAGAAGACAAAAGGACAGCAAACTATTTTTTTTTTTTTAATCTTTTCCTCGCTGTCTAAACCTGAAGACCTGCCCACCAACCACTGTGAATTCTGATTTTGTTTTTATTATCATTTAGCTTTTGGCTTTGTTTCTTCTACCAGATATCCCCAGAATATTAGCTGAATGTTGAATACATTGGAGACAGTGCTGCCATGGCACAAATGACTCCTTAGCTTGAATCTCTTTCCCAAACCTACCCTCAGATTAAATGCCAGCTCTGAAAAATTTCTATGTTTAGACTATATTAAGGCAAATTGATTATTTATTTGCTCTTCCTGAGAGTAACTAAATCACCCCTCTTTCCAAGACCTCTTTAATATGTATAGACTTACAGTTTGATGTTATTCTTTGAATGGATTTCAATGATGGATAGCAGGAAGTTATACTAGCAAGCAACAAATCCAAAGCTGTAGATAGGCAGCCAACAGAATGCTTCTTGGAGAACTATAGTAAAGGTGAGCATGAGGACTGTGGAGATAGGGACAGGAAGACACTGCTTTAAGACAACGGATCACTAGCCTTCCAAATAAGTCTTAATCCCCTCTAGATAATGTCTATAGCTTTTTAAGCTTTTTTTGTGTCAAGTATCTATGATAACTAATTTAAATATATTTTAACTATTTGGACCTGGTTCTTGATCAAATTTATTGTTTTCATTCTTGTGTCTCATTTCATCTCCTAGTCAAAGGAAATAGCCTTTCTTGAAATGACATGTTTTTATATTTCTACCATGCCTCATACTCATGTTGTCACACTGGCCTCATATTGCTCACCACCCCATTTAATGTATGATACATCTCCTTCTACACTTCCCCATAGATCTGGCCTTTTCTCAAGAAAGATTCATGCCCATTCAGGACAGTACTTGATTCTTTATCACCCCTCAGTGATTGGCCTGACTAACAGAGTGTTCTTTCATTTCTCAAAAGTCTTCCTGATCAGCCTGTATTCCAGACATAGCCTCAGAAGACTGAGGCATTCAGAAGAGCCCTATGCCTTGACCCTTTCCCACAGACTCATACTATGTTCCTCCCTCTATTGAAAGGAATATGGCTTATGGTTTCCCTGCATTATGGAAAGATTTTCTTGCTTTTTCTTTTTACTACTCTTGGTTCTTTAGTATGTTGTTTGTGTTTTCAAGTTGGAACATTATTAGACCCAAAGCTTTCCATAAGATATTCTTTTTAAAATATTCCCCCATTCATGGAATGACACACAAATAAGTCAGTGTTTCTTTCCCTCTCACACAACCAATGGTGCCTCTGTACACTTTTATAATCATTGTTTCACCTCTGTCAGAGTATTTGACTTCTTGAATAGCCTTCACCTGTTCTACAAGATCTTCTCAGAGCCATCCCTCCAAGCCTATCACTTCACCCTTGTGACCAATTAGACTCTTTTTCAGGCTGCTGAAGTCAATGTTCTGATACAACATATCTGCTCTTCACTTCTGGTATAGAAATCAAACAATTATCTAAAATTGTTTCCAACTGTCAGTAATATTCTTTGGCTGAACTCTAACTCCCCCTTCCTCTCTCCCTCCCTCCCTCTCTGTCTCTCTCTTCCTCCTTCCCTCTGTTTCTCTCCCCCTCTTCCTCCCTCCCCCCTTTCTCAACAGAATGGAATGAACATTTTAAGGCATAATACCTTTCCCTGCTAACCTTTCTAACCTCAATCCACTAGCCCTCTCAGTATAACATGCCGATTTAGAGACATAGAATATTTAAATTGTATGCTTTTCAGGCATTCCTTTTTGGAATTAAATTATCTGATCCCTTCTTCTGGCAAATTTAACAGCTGCCTTCTGGCTTCTTAGAAGCATTTCTTAGCCAGACTTTGGTAATAGTTAATTATTATATTAAGTACAGTGCAAATGCTACACTGACTTGGGCTTTCCAATCCCCTGACTGTAATGCATATGCTGTGGAGCTATTGCAGGATTTCTGCTTATTTGACAGTTGTGTTACATCATAAAACCATCTGGCAGAATTTTTGTAAGTATGTACAAATCAGTTTCTCTAGGAAGGTGAGTAACTCCCTCTAAGAAGATGATGATACAAGCAGAACACTGTGGTAGGAATGTTCTCTGTGTACTGTGAATAAAGAACTGTTTTGGCCTTTGTAGAGCACCATAGAAGTGGGTGGAGAATCAGAGGCAGCCAGATAGGAAGAAGGGTGGAGTTTGCCAGTCGCAATCCGTCCCGGAAGAAGCAGCATGTAGGAGAAACAGGTGAGCCACAGGCAGTGGCCACATAGTGGGAAGATTAACAGAAATGGGTTGAATTAAGATGAAAGAGCTAGCTAGTAGTGTGCTTAAGATATGGGCCACACAGTGTTAAAGTATATAAGCATGTGATTTCATTTCTTTTGGGGGACAAAAGCCACGGGCGCGCAGACCAGGTTCCAAACCACCGGTGCTGCACACGTGCCAGGTCGCAAATCTCAAGGACCCAAAACAGGCCCGGGAAAACTTAATAAAACAGAACACTTCTCAGGCTCTTTGTAAAATTAGACACAGAGACTGAATACTAGATTCCCTGGTTCCATGCAAAGCTCAAGCCACTTTCACACCTATGTTTACTGTACTTTATTTACATAAATGTAGGCTTATAATATAACTCACTAATCCAATTCTCTCATCTTGGATTTGTCAGTTATGCAGTGTCAGAGTTGATCTTGATTATCTCTAAAAGTTATTTTGGCAAAAAGGCATATGATGCTGATATGCTTTACTAGTTTTTAATGTCTACAAATTACTGAAAACAACCAGAGTGTCATGATTAGAGTCAGAAATTTAACATTGCTCTTAATGTGTCTATTACAAAGTGAAGACACCAATGTAACAGCTTACAGTTTAGAAAATGCTTTTACTTTTCCCATCATGTTTTCAATACATTCTTCTTTTTGAAAATAGAGAGTCATTTCCTTATTTTCTACATAGTCATATCAACTTCTTTTCATTGCTCTCATTTGAATCACTCAAAAGGTTATAGGGCAGAAGGAAGCAACAGCTGATAGGTACTGAGACAAAGTTGAGGCACATCCTGTCCTTAAACTAAGTTGTCTGGTCAAAATTCCAAGATTTAGAGTTTTAACACTGAAGATGCATAAAGAGAACACCGATATTTGCCATTATATGAATAAGTGCAAACTGAGAATGGTAGCATATGCCAGCAATCCCAGCTTTGGAATGCAAAATCAAAATACAATGTAGGACAATTTCCGCTACATAGTGAAATCAAGGGCCTTATAGGCTGCACGAGTTAAGGACACACACATACACACAGTGAGGAAATGTGTGAACGTATAATAAATAAATGCATTTTTTAGCATGAGACTGATTAAGAAATAGAAACAGTTGATGACATCTGAAGCTTATCAACAGATGATGCTTAGATCATCATTAGCTTCTATCATTTCCCATGGTAAATAATTCAGCACTGGCACTGATAGAAAATTTTGGCCGTGGTGTAAACCCAAATGTTTGCTGATGTTAAAGACAGATTCACAAAGTGTTAGCTGTGGTAGGGATTATATGTCACTGGGCCTTGATTGGACAAATTTTTCCAAAAGCATTTTTTTTCAAGAAATATCTTTTGTATTTTTGGTTGTGAGTCTAGCCTTCAATGGCTGAGCCAGGTTCTATTTTTAATCATGTGTTTGTACAGAGGTCTAGATGTGAATATATTTACATGAGACCATCTTCCTGAAAAGGCCTGGAGACAGCATCTGACCCCTAGAGCATGAGTTACAGTATCTTGGGTTGTAAGTTGTCTGATGTGGGAATAGAAACTAAACCTGACCCCCTATCTCAAAAGTAGAATGTACTGGTAACTGCTGACACATCTTACTAGCCCCACAGAAATACACATATTATTGAGGAGCCACAGAACATTATCAAACTATCAGATGAGTACGATTTCTGAATTAATCAGGAAAGCACATGAGTCTGAATGGAAATAAAGATTATATTGAGAGATTAGATGCCTGAGGTGTGGGAATAATGTGAATCTGGGGGAGTCTGTTCTCTTATTTCTTCATTAGACAAGTACATTCAGGAGGGAAATGTTAGTTCACACTAGCATTTTTAAGAATAAATCATGAGTAGTAGTTGCACAACCAGCATCTTACAAGTTTAAAAGTGTTTGTTGCAGCTCTAAATTTCTGCCAAACAAACAAAGTAGATTTTTTTTTTTAAAAAAAAAAAAAAAGAATTGTTTTCATGAATACAGATGAATACATGTGACAAAAATCTATTTCTCAAAACACAATAGTAAGAAGAATGTAAAAAGGAATAACATTCACTGTGCAATACAAACAATCCATTTCATATACATGGTCAAGAATCAATGCGCATGTTGTAGCATTAAAGTTTACTGCTAAAGAATTCATATTTCCTGGCTGGGAAGGTGACTCAGACCTTGAATTTATTTGCATACAAGCATAAGGACTTCATTAAATCCATGGAACCCATCCAAAATTCAGGTGAGGTAAGCCATAGTTGTATTCTTGGTGCTGCAGAGGCAGAAACAAGACTCTGGAGCTTTTAGGTCAGTCATCTTAATCTCATTCATGATCTCCAGATTTAGAAAGAGACAATGTCTGAAAAACTGAGATACAGAGAACTTGTTGGAAGAACAGTACCTACCATGTCCAGATGCATACCTGCTTGATAGGCACAAGTCCACATAGATCTACTGCACACACACAGACACACACACACATGTTGCAAACAAAAACACACACAAGAAACTCCTATTTCTTTATTTAAAACTTTTGTTTTAAATTTGTAATATTTTAGTATACATATCTATTTTTATAACAAAATGATGACTTTGGTGTATGAGCAAAGTGTCTATTAAAAAAAAAAAACCCTAGAACATGTTTGACAAATAACTCTTTCTTTTAATGAGAATGTGATATTGATATTCAATTAACATTCAGGGTCCATATGGTCCTGAATTTTTTGCCTAGATTACAACACAGGGACTGTGTGACTTGTACAGGACATGGGGAAAAGAGTCTGTTATCCAAATAATCACACTGCTTTGCAGAATAGTGGGCTTTCTTAGAAAAGTGACATTTTATGTTAAATATGGTGAGTTAATAACTGGAACTTTATAGTGGCTTTGTGAAAAGATGGAAGATTAAGTGTACTTATTCTGTCTTGTCATTGGAAATGGGTTGAATTAAGAGGCAAAAGCTTGCTAGCAAAATTCCTGAGCCATAGGTCAAGCAGGATGTAATTTTTTAAAATGTGTACTTATTCATGCTCTTCAAAACCAGCATGATAGATACACTTTTATATTTCCAGTTAAAATTAGTTTCCTTCAGTGGAGTCTCACTGTTTATATAAATTATACTTATTGGTACACCTCATGCCCAGCAGTGATGGCCAACACAAAACAAACACAATGGTATTTTCTGAAATACTTTTTGTCTCATATAGCTCTGGTTAGGCATTTTTTAAACTTACTGGTCTTTTCTTTGTAGCGGGAAATCAGGAACTATATATGTGAATGATCGTGCCATAGGACTGGAGACGAGCGGGGCATGGTTAACTGAAAAGGATTCCGGAAGTAGACCTTCGAGGGAGAGGACCAGGACAGGAAGTCATCATTCTCTCGCGAGAGTTCCCCGACCGGGTGCGCAGTTCGGCCCAGCTGCCCAGGAGTTCGGACATACAGTGTGGGGATGAAGAATCTTCCTGAGAAAGGCTCCGGCGTGCTGCAACCTCATCCTGTCATCTTTTCTTAAAACCGGCTCTGTTTTGTAAGCAATTTTCACAAAATAAACCCCATTTAAAACATATCTCAGGGGGCTGGAGAGATGGCTCAGCGGTTAAGAGCACCGTCTGCTCTTCCAGAGGACCCGGGTTTGATTCCCAGCACTCACATGGCAGCTAACAACTGTCTGTAGTTCCAGTTCCAGGCAAACACCAAGGCAAATAAATAAATAAATAAAGTTTTTTTTAAAAAAAAAAAAAAAAAAAACATATCTCAGGGCGGGTTTTTACCGCGATAATTGGCGCCTGAACGCGGGGCTAATTCTACAAACCCGCAGGGTTCCTCACTCACCCATGGAGCCGGTCTGAACTTGGTTACCAGCTGAGCACAAGCCTCTTGTATGCAACCAGGAACGAATCTACCCACGGCAGACCTCCTGAGAGATGGATTGACCCGTTCTAGTGGAGCACGCCTGGTAGGATTTGTTGAAAGATCTGAGAAAGACCCTCCCAGCCGAATTGCCACCTCGTTTCCCGCACCATTGCTGCCGCTGCTGATCACGACAGCGACATCTGCTGGCTGTAAGTTCTCATTACATCTGAATATATTTTTTTCTTCCTTTTCTTTTCTACATATTTTTTTTTCCTTTCTACAATGTCTTACCAGATAAATGTTCAGAATTTTTCTCACTTTGTCACAATGGTGATAGAGGATTATTTCCAGGATTATGCATTTGGAGGTTATCTCCACCCAGGAATCCTTTTACTTTTTTGTGTGATAATGTACTTCATACTTAGCTATTTTAAGGCATCTCAACATAGAGAGTATGAGGCTAAGATGTCTGGCATGGATGAACGTATTAAGACACTCCAGAAACTCATTGTTTCCATAGAAGAGAGGTCTACTTTGATCACAGAGTAATTTAGAGCTCATATTGCTGAAAATTTTAGGAAATTGGATGAAAAATTTAAAAAAAATGGATGA
>PVIH01025183.1:0-21188 GCA_004025045.1 Sigmodon hispidus
GTGAGTGAGTACATCCCCTGCTTATCTCTCTGAGTTTGTGAGACTTCGCTCAGGAGGATATTCTCCAAATCCATCCATTTGCCTGTGAATTTTAGAATATCATTTTTCCTTACTGCTGAGTAGTATTCCATTGTGTAGATGTACCACAGTTTGTTAATCCATTCTTCAGTTGAGGGACATCTAGGTTGTTTCCAGGTTGGAACTTATTCTGTAGACCAGGCTAGCCTTGAATATACAGAGATCTGTTTGCTTCCATCTCCCAAGTGCTGAGATTAAAGGTGTGCACCACTTTGTTCAGCTGAGTTATTATTTATTATGAGAAAATGATTTTTCCTGAATAGAATTTTAAATTTAGCAATTCTCAGTCAAAATATTACTAAGGCTCTTAAAATAAAATTTATTGTAAAATTTACACAAAAATTATAAAAGGCAATAATAGTCAAGATAATTCTGGATAAAGTCACAGGATTTAAGGAGCCCTCTATAAAGGCTTATAATGTCAATGTGAGAAAAGCATATATTTCACAATTTACAATAAGGAAGTCAAGATAGCTTGAACAAATGTTGGAAGAATGATCTTTTGAATAGCTTTATTACTTGAATCATTCATATAAACCAAAAGGAAACATGTCTCTTACTTCATGCCATCCCCCCAAAATCTGTTCTAAGAAGATCATAGGTCTAAATGTGACAGCTCAAATAAATGTTTAGGAAATACGTTGGGGGAATGTTCTATAATATCTGCAACTATTTATAGCAAGTAGTCAGAGTGCATTAAACTTGAGGGATTTTCTTCATTTAGTGACACAAGAGAGTGGAAAGAACAGGTGTACCAGGTGAGATGATTACAGTCTAACAAACTACTCATATCTAGAATCCCCTACAAATCAATAAGAAAACGCAGAAAAATGGACAAAAATATTGAACACTCAGACACTTTGCAAAGATGAAAAGCTCAGCTCAAGGTTTGGCAAGGTGGTTTTAGCTGTGTAGCATTGACATAATTTTTGACTTTTCAAAAACTTCACCACAAGAACACAGGACAATTCAAATAACTTTTTCCAAAACACATAGACAACTAAACTAGAATCAAGGCATCCCCCCCAGTTCCAAAATACAAATGGGTAGGGCTGGGACAGACCCATCACCCACAGATTCAGATTCTCTACATCAGCTGAGAAGCCAGGGAAGCAGGGAGGTGAGTAGCAAATCAGGGCGAGGTTTTCCCTAAGAACTTCTCTGGGGTCTGCTGCAGTCAGCTTCATCTAACAAAAACGACCAGAGAGGGACTACAGGGGACCAGCCAGGGCGCTAAATGTATTATTGCCATAGAAATAAACATAGACAATCATTTAAGTAAAAGCATGCATAGTGCTGGCTGTGCACTCTGATAATCTAACCACAATAGACTGTCAGACATTGTGGGGAAGCTCACTGTTTTATTGCCAAACTAATCAGCAAAGAAAAATGCAAGAAAACAAACCATATGAGGAGTTTAAAAATATAGGTCAATGTGTATAAGCGATTTCATATAATACAGTTTTTTCCTCAAGAATCATGATGCCATTTTGATGCTCCTTCATCAAAGTGGTCCATAAGATCACAAGCTATCACAGGAATAAAAATTGAGTAGGGTTAAAATAAATTCTAGTACATGTCTAAGGATCCTTGCACATTCTAGAAAAGCTGGACAGAGATACCTGAGGCTTAAGGGCGATTCCAAGTGCCGCATGGAGTCAAAGCTGAAGGTTTTCAAACTACATTTTCTAGACCATCTTGGGCTTAGTAAAGCTTTTAGTTGATCTGTGTTAAGTCAGTGGTAAAACTAGAACCCACATAGAACCCAGACAGAACCTTCCAGTCAGTGAAATGGAAGGAACCTCTGAAAGCACAGTGAGATGAATGGCTTCCCCAGAATGACTAAGCAGGAAGAAAAGATTATTGCTCCAAACTAGCTCTTTCGGGACAAAAACAGGAAATGAGGGAAAGGAAGAAACCAGCCTTACTTTATTTTATTAATATTACTTATATTAAAATGTAAGAAGTGAATACAGTTCCATGTTAGTGCACTTTCCCCACCACCAGAAACAAATAGTAACAGAGAGGGGTTACACACACAAAATAGATCACATAGGCTAGGCACAGTGGTATACACCTACCTCCCAGCTCTCAGGAGACTGGGGCAAGAGGATCACAAGGTCAGGGACAACCTGGGCTACTGAGATAGTAGTCACAAAAGTATGGGTAAATATCCACGGGAAGATGGTTGGTGATGTTTCCCTGGGCAACGAGGTTGGTGAGGCAACAAGCGCTATTCATTCAGTTTTAGGTACTTTTGGTTGTGGACTTGCTTTTCAACCATAAATATGTATTTTGGGGAGATGAAAACAGGAAAGGTTACTTTTAAGAAGTTCCCACATGGAAAAGAGTCAACAATGATTAAATGAAGTAGAAATAGTGATAAAGGAAGAGAAGGGACTTTGATTGTAAAACAACATTCTGTTGTTTAAATGCTATGATTTATGTTTGTGACAGAGCAATGCGAGGTGGTGCCAGCCTAGAACTGCATTTGGGAGACCTGGCCAAGAAGATTGCCACAAATTCAAAGCCGGTTGACCTGAACTTCTTTGAGTTCTGCAAAGACCCTGTCTTTAAAAAAAAAAAAAAAAAGAGTCCATCGCTGAATTGGCCATGGTGGCCAATTGGCCACGCATCTGAAATCTCTGCTCTTTTAAGGGACTGAGGCAGGAAGAATGAGTGTTTAGAGCTAGCCTGATCTACATAGTAAGGCTGTGTCCTAGAAAGACTAAAAGAAAGTTCATTACTGAATTGCCCTAAAATGACTCCAGCTGCAGTAGTTGAGGCTATTGTGCTTCATCCAATTGCTCCTCAGCTCCCCCTAGCCCCGCCCCCAGCCCGCCCCCAGCGCAGAACATTCTCATGACTGTGGCTCTGGGAGGTCTATTGTTTTACAACATAAAACAAACTGTTTTAGTTAACTGAACTGAATATTTAGGAACATCTGCCCCCGGCCCCAGTCCTGCCTCCAGTATGAGGTAACTGTGTGTTTTGGCTTCATGAGTCCTACCCTGCTTTGAAAGTTCTTCCTGGCAGGAGCCTGCTCTGGATTGTTGGCAACTTAAACCTCCCATGGGTACATCAATTACTATTGAGTACGTGCTTTTGAATGGGTGAGCAAGACAAGCATATATTTTTATTGGGATAATGAAAAGATTCAGTTTAAGCCATCAACTTCAGCAAATACAGATTATAGAAATGATCTGGTATGATGACACAGTCTACAGTGTGATTTAGCGCTTTATCATGTAAACATGATCTACATACATAACAAGGATGCCAGGGGAAAAGTGTGTTTTCAATAAATAGCGCTGACAAGTTCCTTGGACTTCAACATGAGAAAGGGTACATTTGGATCCCCACTCTTAGCAAGTGAAAACTTCACTTGTGGGCCTGTGAGGTTGCTCAGTGAGTAAGGTGCTTGCTGTATACACCTGATAGTCTGAGTTCAACCCCCAGGACCCAGGTGGAAAGGAAGAACCAACTCCTGAAAATCATCCTCTGACCTCCACGTGTGTGGTCTATGTGTCTGTGCACAGACACACCACATAATCAAAATCAAAACAACAAGAGCAAAAAAACCTCACTCAAAATAAAGACTCTTAAAAGGACATATACATGTAGGTCTTGGTGAACTTGCATTAAATAATCATTTTTAAAATGTGGTGTAAAAACCAGATAGAATAAAAAATAGCAAATAAGCAAAATGAAAGACTTCCATGCATCAAAGGCTCTAATAAGAGTTGTTCACGGAATGGGAGAAAGTCTTTACAGATCATATATTTGAAAATAGATTAGGCCTGGTATGCTGGCACACACACCTTTGATCCCAGCACTTTGGAGGCAGAGGCAGGCAGCTCTCTGTGAGGATAACCTGGTCTATGTAATGAGTTCCAGGACAGACAGCCAAGGCTGTGTAGAAAGAAACTTAAAAAAAAAAAAAAAAAGAGACCAGATTCAGAATAGGCAAAGAATTTCTGTGACTCAACAACAACAACAACAACAAAAACCCAATTTTAAAAGAGCAAAAGGGCATGAAAAATGTTTCTTCAAAGAAGATATTTATGTAAACCATTCATAATCATGTGTGATTATCACATGAAAAAGTGCTTGGTTTTGCCAGGTGTATACCTGTGATTCCAGCATTCATGGAGGCTGAGGCAGGAGTGCAAGTTCATGACCAGCCTGGGCAACTTAGTGAGACTTTGTCTCAAAATAACAAGTAACAGAAGCCCACTCTACAGCTCAGTGGTGGAGAGTTGCCTGGCTTACATTAGGTCCTGGGATCGGCTTGATAGGTAAAGGTGCTTGTCACCAAACCTGACAGCCTGAGTTTGAACCCTGGCTCCTGAAAGTTGTTTTCTGACCTCCACTAATGCATCACACAGTTAATTAGTCAATTAAAAAACAAAGCTAGGCAGCCAAGAAATATTGATTAAAAAAACTGAGAAACTAATAGCCTCATCCACTGTTGGTAGGAAGGTAATGAAGTAGATTCTGTAAAATATTTTTGAAATTCTTCAGAAAGTCAGATAGAGTGGTCACATAATAACTGAATAAAAAACACATTCAGACAAAATTTGCTACTTGAGTGGCGAGGGTGAAGAGAGAAAACTTAGCTCAAGAAACCCCATTTTGCATTCTTGTAGCCATTTTACAAAAAAAAAGGTAAAATAGAGTTCAGTTATGCCTTCCTGGCAGGGTGCCTTACCAGTTCTGGGAAAAAGACAAACCAAGCAATAGCCAAGAACATGTGGTCAAAACCACAGAATGTTGTTCCAACCTAGAGACAGCCAATCACAAAAACCCAGCAACTCCAGGTGGGGTCCAAGAATACCCTGGTGTGGAAAGCCCCTGAGCATGAGCCAATCAGTAGCACGCTTGTCTCCAAGCAACTGATTTTGCTATAATGTTTGCCTATAAAAGCTCATGTAACCTAGGATAAGCAGCTCCTTCTTGTTCCATCACAGCAGAAGCATGGAGTGAGCTCCCTACCTGGCTTGCATTGCGCTGACAATAAACCTTGCTGTTGCATTTTGGACATCTCTGTCTTTGGTAGTCTCTCTGGGGTTAAAGCTTTGGGTTAGGGCATCTTGTAAAATTCACAAAATGGAAACTGTCCAAGTGCCCACTGACCAATGAAGGCCCAGACACTGTATGGTACAAGCATACAATGGACTGTTATTTATCCCATACAAAGAATCAAGTCTGAAGGATGTGGTGACACAGATGAACTGTGAAACACTAGAAGATGTTACACTTATAAGACTGGATGTTATTTGATTCCACTTATGTGAAATAACCTGAGTAGGAAAATGCTTCAAGATGGAAATTAGGTTCATTCTTAGGGGCAAAGGAAGGAACAAGTGGATGATGTCTCCATAAACAGTTTCGGAATTTTTTGGAGTTGTGGAACTGTTCTGTAATAGTATTGCTGGCTGGCCCAAACTGTGAACGTACAAAAACTTGTGTACTTTGTAAGTATGTGAATTTTAGTCCATTAAGTATTCCATACAACCTGGAGACAGCCAGAGAGCCTGATTTGATGAATGTAATGAATGTCGGGGTATAAAGACTTCCAGGTGATTCTAAGGAATAGACAGAGATTCCCCTCCTGCTATGAAGGAAGTCTGTAGGGCCAGATTCCCAGGCTGGCAATGTTCCACAGATATCACCATACCTTGCCACTGGCAGAAGCAAAAGCTGCCTTTGTGACTCTACTGGGCAAGGGACAACTGGACTCTCTGTGTCTGGAGCCCTCTGGCCCTTTGCCTAGGTGCTTCTTCTCTTTGTCACTATTTATGTGTAGCTGGTTGCAGTTAAAAATAAAAACTATGAGCATGGATATGGTGGCTTTTCTGAGTTCTGTGAGTTCTTCTAACAAGTTGTTCAATGTGAGCATGATCATGGGGATCTCCCAGGTTTCACAAACAGGATGATGGGAGACCAGACAACAAAGACACTCATTGGCATAAATGCACTAACGTAACAAAACAGGAGCCTGCCCAGAGTATGTTCATATTTACATTTTGTGAGCTGTCATAGCATAAATATCTGAAACCTAGAAACACAAACTCTGAAGTTTATTAATGAAAGACTGATAGTATATTTACAGAAGATGCTTCTTCACCACCAAGCTCTCTCTCTCTTACTCTCTCTCTGTCAATATTGAATTTGCAGATGTTGTATTTGACTGAGTTGACCAGGTCATTTTTAAATTTATGTGTGTATGTAACTTTTGATGTCCACATACATGCCAGAAGTGATCACAGTAGGCTAATCAAGTTCACCTGCATTCAAACCTAGTGTTATCCATAACCTCGGTGCTCAAGATCTGGTAGCTGTTCATTAGTAGCTGTGGTGGAAGTGGCAGCAGCTTTGGGATGCTGTTAGAAATGCAAAGTCTTAAGCAGCAACCCAGATTCACTGAATGAGAACAGTGTTGAAACTATTTTTAGTTTGTCTGGTTTTCTTTTTGTTCCCTGGTTTTACAAACATAACCCATGGAGGCCAGGGACAAATCGAGGGTGCAGACTCCACACCTGATCTCTCACCTCCCCTTTGTAGCAAGGAGCCATTGCCGGGCTCCACTCATCTTTGAGACTTTCTTCTTCCTTTCAGGGAGAGTCTCCTCTGTTTCTCTGGACTTATTCAAGTCCAAACAGTACGTGACAGAACCGTCTGACTGGCAGATAGATTTGCATGAATTGGGTAAGGATCAGGGAGAAGTATGATATGCTCAGATTAGAGACAGACAAAAGAGAGATTGAGGAATTAATTCACTATATTCTCTAGCCCGATGCCTCCCAGAGCTTCTGAACTCTCTTGGAGACAGTAATATAGTTTCTCTCATACCTTTTTTCCCAGAATAGAAATAGAGTGATGCTTGATAAGAATGAGTGCCTTGTGGTTCTTGGAGACTCTTGCATGTTTGAGAGCATCTGGAAAGTGATAGGCTCAAGCCACAAATGGCTTAGCAGTGACCACATCCTCCTGAGAGGCCATGTTGGAATGACATGAGCTGTCCTTGTTTTTGGATCATTATTAGAGATGCTCAAAATATGCATATAAGAGTAAGGATGGAGTGGACTCCCATGTAAGGTGTTCACTACTAACAGCAAAGAATGAGCAAGTAGAATGCTACCCATTCTTCTCTAGTCCTCTAGGACAAAGGGACAATGAGATTATACAGACCTGCTTACAAGTGTTCAGTTAAATCAAAGCCCTAACAACAGACAGACATGAGAAGTTGAAATGGAAAAGGAGGTAACAGGGAAAGAAAACTGAGTAAATCAAGCAGTACTCTTTGTTTACTTCACTTACAAATGAATCATATGTTTACTACTTTTTCTTTCTAACTAAAGCTTTGCTACATACCCAGACTTGTGATCTTTCAGTCTCTCAAATGCTGGGATTGCAGGGCCCAGCAAGCAGCACTCCTGAACTCAACACTTAACTGTCCAATCAATGCCAGAGACAAGCCTGTTAAAAACATGTCAAGCAGTGAACACACCCGCATAGGAGGGGTTTCATAATAGAGACAAACTCTGCCACCTGGGAATGGCTCTTTCCATTCTCAACTGGTGTTCAGCATTTTAGGGTCTGCTTGAAAGCCTTAGTGATGGCCATATTGTCTTTCGCTGTACCCTTCAGAACCTTGGACAGATGCCAACAACTCTTACAGAAGGCTCTAGGAGCCTGGCATAGTGGCACAGGCCTTTAATCCCAGCACTTAGGAGGCAGAGGCAGAGAGAGCTTTGTGAGTTCCAGGCCAGCCTGGTCTACACTGAAAGACCCTGCCTTTAAAAAAAAGTTTCTACGTCTTTGAGACTTTGGGTGCAGGTCCTGTCCATGGAAACCAGAGGAGAGGAGATCACTCAAAAGTTGGGTTGATAGTGAAGTGAGAACAATCTGGAATGGCCCATCCTACCGTCAACTAGCTAGACACATTTAGTGGATTTCACTGAATCTGAGAGAGAGAGAGAGAGAGAGAGAGAGAGAGAGAGAGAGAGAGAGAGAACTACTCCTGGGAGGAAGGAAGTAAGAGAAGGAGTCTGAGGCAGGAATTCTTCTTAAATGGGGCTTGACATCAGAACTCAGGGCAGGACGTGGCTTCAGAGGCTAGAACAGAATCCCAACAGTGATGACCTCAGTCCCATTCCTGGGATTCATGCAGTGGAAGGAGGAACCAACTTCAGCGAGTTGTCTTTTGAACTCCACATGTGCACTGTGGCATATGCGTGTACAGACATGTGTACACACAATCAGTAAGCATTTAGAAAGTCATCAGTCATCCTGTTCTACCTTGATCCAGGAGGATTGTTGCTGAAGGAAGATTCCAACAAAAACCAGTCCTTATTGTTGTGTTATGACTTCGCCCCAGGGTCATGCAGAGGGGAAGACAGAGCAATGAGACCCACAGAGCAGGAAAGAGATACACAAAGCAAAGAGAGAGGGACACAGGAAGAGAAGGGAGGGGGAGGGTTGTGTTGGGGGGAGTGCACACTTTCTGGCAATGTGGAGAGAGAAAGAAACAAGGGAAAGGGTCAAAGATGGGAAGCCCTCTTAAATGGAGCTTGATGTCAGAACATTGGCCAGGCCAGGTTATTGCCCATTGTCCAAAGCTTCAGAAACTGAATCAGAATTCCAACACCTGTGGGGTCAGAATGATAATATTATAGTAGGAGAGACAAACAGGAGAGACATACACTAGATGGAGGCTGATCTCCCATCTCTAAGGAGTTTCTCCTTCTGTTTCCCGTCTCCCTAACACTGAAGTTTAGCTAATACAGCACCCAAAGGAGACAGATATTAAACTTGTTTAATGCACTCAGTCGGGGCACTGTGGTGGTTAGTTTTGTGTGCCAACTCAGTTACATTACAGTCTAGCATTCAAATGCTTATCTAGATGTGGCTGGAACCATATCCCATAACAGTCACTTAATCCCAGATCAGCAGCCTTAAGAGAAAGCACCTTAGACAAGCTGAAATGGGGAGACTGAGTCAGCAGAGATCCTTGAAGAGCAGAGCCCAGGCTCCCCTGGTGAAGACATTCTTGTCTCAGGATTCTGAACCATCCCACTGGCAGTCTGCCCAGGTTTGCTGCTGGCAAGGCAGCCCCAATCCCAGGCAACAATGCCAGCCTTTCTTAATGTTTATTCTGCTTCTTGTCTGGTTGAACCATCAACAGAAAGAGAGAGCTCCCTGATACAGAGTCATCTACTGGACAAAATGTGGTTGACAAATTGGGCATAGATGATCCCGATCCCTCTCCTTGACACTCTATTGGGAGGGAGGTCCCATCAACTCCATAACATGTCACTAGAAGGCACAGTAAGAAGCTGGTGTTCAGCAAATGAATCGCCACAGGAGGTGAGATCTCATGGCAAAGTGGGAACTCTGGGAGGGTAACAAGTAAGATACCTAGGATCAGAACTGACATGGAAGAGAGAAACGTGCTTTGGTAAAGCTTAATAAAGGCAACAGACCAGAGAGAATGCACAGAACAAAGATTCTAGAGGGAACTACATAGGAGGAAACAGAGGCCATGATGACAAAGGTAAGCCATGTGAGGTGCAGGAGTCGTGCTGTGATAGAGAGAGTAAAGGGATACTAAACTTGGGGGTCTAAGGAAGGTAACAGAGGCTAAATGACTCCTGATAGACTCTACTTCCCAAAGGAAGGGTTTTCCTTCTCATCATGGATCCTTTATAAACCCCCACAGTGCTGAAAGAACAAGGCTATCACACCTGGACATGGCTTTCAGACCATCCAGCTAAGGCAGGGGTGGAGCAGAAGCACTTCCCAGACCCCAGTGCTGAGCTGAAGGGTACAGATGGGCCAGATTTCTAAGGTATTTCAATAAAGGTTAATGCCTAATGTAGAGAGGAACTGGTGCTTCTAATCCATGCTTCTTAATGATTTGAATTTTTTTTGATTTATATGTATTGTGTGGGGGTAGGGGTAGAATATATATTCACATGAGTGCAGGTGTCTGAGGACATTTCCCTGGAGCTAAAATTTTAGAAAGTTGTGAGCCACCTGTTATGGATGCTTGGAACTGACTGTCCACTGGAAGAGCAGCATGTGCTATTAACTGCTGAACCAGCTCCCCAGCTTTTAACTCATACTAAGCAGAGGTCACACCCCAGAGATCTTGGCTATGCTTTAGGATTAGAGATCCAGTTCTGCAGGATGTCGTATTGTCTTAGCATGGGGAATTCTCCAAGCCCTTCCTGCTCCTCCTGAATCATGACCCAGTAAACACAGCTCCAGCAGGCCTGCTCTGTGGGATAAATCAGTTCATTTTGTTTGCTTAACCAGATTTATGGTCACAGAATGTACACAGAAAATATTCTTCTGTCCTCAGCCATGTTTGGATTTACAGGCATGGCATGGGAAGAGGGATTATTGAGGACCAACTTGTCCCTAATCTGCTGGGATCCTGGGACATCCCAGTGTTCATGAGACTCTCTGGAAGCTACAGAGAGGGCTCTGCCAATGAGAATAGTCAGTAGGATGCGCAAATGGAAAGAACTCTTTAGAAAGGGAATGCTAAGTATTATTTATTTTGGACACAAAGACAATAGGAAGAATTTTCATCTTCTAAGATTACAAACTAGGACAAGGGAGCAGGCAAGCATGAGATCCATGAATTCAGAAGAAATCTGGGCCTGGTCATCAGTCATACTTAGGAGAACTGAATCCATGTTTGACAGGCCTATCAGCAATCTACAATACAAATTTATCATGATTTTTATCTGTTTAAGAAGGTCCAGCTGTTCAGCCCTCTCTGCTGGGAAGGTTCATTGCTGTTTGGATGTTTTGCTTTATTGTAGGGCACCTCACCCCCACCTCTAGACATCACAGCTACTCAGGGCAATCATTTCTGCATCTTCTAAGAATGGCTTGCACATTTTTCAGCATCTGAACTTGCCTTCCTTGTCTGGTGAGCCTTGTGCATCCTAACTTAAGCTTTCTCCAACTTGATCTTCACTCTCACATAGCTCCCATCTTCTCCCAGGAAAAGAAAGTCACTATTATCAGAACATACTAGAAACTGGTGCAACATGAGAACAGCGCTCATCCTGACACCCAGGCCTGTTTCTCTAGTCTAGTTACATTTACTTTTTTAATCTCCATTCTACCACTTGCATGCCCCATGTATAAGATATTCAAATGGATGAATGTTCTTACTGACTTAATTGTCTCTCTCTTTCCCAGGAACACTGTTTTCCAGGGACAGTCAGACCTCTCAAGCTAGGGGAGGGATGAAGAGGGAGGGATCTCAGTTTGTGACCATGTGGACCTAAGTCATGGTGACACGTGTCACTTTAGTCACTGAGGGACTGACTGTCTTTGCAGAGGAGAGGATCACAGATTGTATAACCCAGTGTCCTGCTGACCTGCACTTCCAGCTCCTTTCTCTTGGACACATCGAGACTCTTATGTGCAGTCAGTGGAGAAGGCAATGTGAGACTGCCTCAGCAAAGTCCCCTGGAAACTCACTCCCTTGGACATACCTTAAAAGGATGTGATTTCAATGATAATGTCCCCCATGGGCTTATTTATTCGAAAATTTTGTCCCTAGTAGTTGGAGCTTTTTGGAAAGATTAGAAGATGTGGTCTTTTTGGAGAATGTGTATCACTGTGGACAGGCTTGAAGGTTGCAAAGGACCACACTTTGTTTACAGTTAGCTTGTTCTCGGCTTCATGATTGTGTGTCATGATGTAAGCCTGCAGATATTGCTCCAGCACCATGCATGTCTGCCTGCTGCCATGCTCCTATCATGATGGTCACCTTACATGATGGCGCCAATGATCTCTGTCTTCTGTAAGTCCCCTTGGTCATGGTGTCACAGCACTAGGAAAGTGAGACTTGGATCTATGCTCACTCTGAAGACAGGATGTTGGCACACGTGACCACACCCATTGCTGCAGCACTTTATTTTCCCAGGGCACGATCCATCTCCGGAACATCGCTCATCACATGTTCCACCAGTGTTTGGGGGCAGCTTGGGACAAGCTCTAGATTTTTGTGATTCTAAAATTAACAATGGTGTTTATGGAGCCTGAAGCAATGAGAAAGACAGGCTGGAGATTGATGCTGGAAGTCTGAAATGCTGCTCACCTGCAGGAAGCTGCTTTATTCTATATCCTTTTCACTGGTGGCTCTTCCCTCAGCTTCCCCAGCTCCAGTCTAACTATTAAGCCTGAGTGTCCAATCTGGCCAATGAGGGAGTGTACTCTCTCCCCATAGTCTATACAGTCACAGCAGAATGAACACTCCACCATTACAGGCCATTCTTTACATCTGAGAAGATGCTAGAAACCTCTAATAACAGCCAGAGCTCCCTCATTCCATCATAACTTAGGTTCATCTCTGAGCGATAGCTCCACTGACCCCCACATTCAAGGCACATCTTCAAAATAAGTGAGTTACCCTGTCAGAGCCAACCCCCCCTCTCTAAAAAGGTATGAAATGCAGAATGATCATTCTTATAGGCCAAAGGAAGAGAGTTTGATCCAAGCAGTGGGCACAGGGCTTTCCCCTGTGGCAGCTGAAATCAGGTCCTAATGGCCTTTGTGCCCTGTCTGCTCTAAGCCTGAATCCCTTTAGCACACTTATCTCCAGGAGAAGAAACAGCACAGGCTGTATCCATCACTGGGTTAATCAAAGCCACCAAGACTGTGGCTGTCTTCATGTTGGCTTTGCTGGGCTGAATGCACAAACTTGTTTGTAGCCTTTGTAACACTAGAAGCAGAGGTATGACCGGAGATAGTTAATCAAGGACTATAGAAAAAAAAAAAGCTTTCCAGAAAGAGCCTTTCTTATCAAGCCCTTCTATTTCATAACTTGTTTCTCTCTAAATACAATTAGAGTATTGTTTCTTGGTAGGTAGGATAGATAACCAGGAAAAAGTCAAGAACATATTTTAGCACATTTAGCATTTTATGAATGGTGAACAGAGGAAATAATTGTTTCTGCGTAGCTCAGTAGCTCAGAGTGAGATCTGACACAGAGACAGCCACTGTGGAGTGTCTGGACTATCTGGGGCTTCCTGGACACCCAGCTGTGTAAGGCTGTGGCATGATTCTGGGACTGATGGTGGCCATGTCCTTTGTAGCTGGAAGGGTGAGATCCCTAAACAAGTGTGGAATCTGGGACCTTCTTACCTGCAGAAGTAGGCAATGCAGTCTCTCCTGGAAGAGATGAACACTCAAAGATTTCAATGTGATTAGGGCCTGTTGAAAGAATAGGGGCAGGCTCCCCTCTAGCTTATTGCCTTAGACCAATGCTTTTCTGTAAGACAGGTCTTTAGAAAGAAGGCTGCATAAGGTGAACAGAGGAAGGATGGGAGCCATAGGAGAATGTGTAGTATCTCTAGTCAGAGTAGACAGCCTGTCTCTTTTTAGGTCCCAATTACAGACTCTCAGGAAATGATCTGCAGAGGTCAAACACCAGTATCTGTGGAAATGCCCCAGCCATCTTGTGGCTGGCTTTGGACTTATTTTATCTTTGTAGAGATTCTTCTCAGGGATTGAGGGGGGTTTGTTTGGTCATGTGCTTTGCTCCATGTGTTTCCAGTTTTTCCTTGAAATTGAGAAGATGTTCCTGGGTGCCTGTAACATTTCCCACTTTATTTTATGCATCCTATGTCAGAAGTATAGGCAAATATATGTGTATTTGTTTATAAAATTATGATTTATGAAATAACTATAAATTCATGAGCTACAGCTGTGGAGGTATTGTTGCTTTTTATTTGTTTTTGTTCTTTGTTTTGTGACAGGGTTTGTCTGCATAGCCCTGGATGTCCTGGAACTTGCTCTGTAGACTACACTTACCCAAAGATTCAGAGATACTCCAGCCTCTGAATCTTAAGTGCTAAGATTGAAAACATGTGCCATAGCCACTTGGCTAAAAACACACTAGTGTTACTAGAAGCAATTGTACAGGCAGTTCTGTTTTTCTTGGTAACCCTGGGCAAGGCAAAGACAGGTATTTTATCACAATGATAATTAGTAATATTAACACTCAGATCACTAACTACACAACATAAGGTAAATAAATACACTTCTCTATCTATATACATACATGCATACAAATATACACGTGTTATAGAAATGTAAGGGGTAACAGGCCACAGCAGAATTCAAGAGGTTTGAGAATTCCCGATGAGCAGAGAAATAGAGGAACATAAGGAGTACCTAGACTGAAAAGATAATGAACCAAGGTGTCTGGGAGAAGCTGGAGAAACTGTGGTGACTGGAAGTCAGGCCACTTCAGGTCACCTGCTTGACAACAAAGCTGTGGATTGAGTTAAACTGCAGAAGCCAAGAGCAGGACCAGCCTGAATGAAGGACCTGGGGACAGATGGATAGAGGTCCAGGAGTGACAGCAGGACCAGTCTGGATGAAGGACCTGGGGACAGATGGATGGAGTTCCAGGAGTGAGAGCAGGACCAGTCTGGATGAAGGACCTGGGGACAGATGGATGGAGGTCCAGGAGTGAGAGCAGGACCAGCCTGGATGAAGGACCTGGGGACAGATGGATGGCAGGTCCAGGAGTGAGAGCAGGACCAGCCTGGATGAAGGACCTGGGGACAGATGGATGGCGGATCCAGGTGTGAGAGTAGGAAGATGGACAGATGAAGGACCTGGGGACAGATGGATGGCAGGTCCAGGAGTGAGAGCAGAAGGATGGACAGATGAAGGAACCACATAGAAGGGGACAGAGGAATCAAGTTATAAGGTAAGTCATATGAGGTGCAGGAGCAGTGCTGTGACAGACAGACAAATGACACTAAACTCTGGGGACAAAGTTGGGGTCTAGGGAAGGTAACAGAGGCTAAGTGACTCTTGAAGGATTCTACTCTCCAAAGGAAGGGATTTTCATTTCATCCCAGATCCTTTACAAACCCCACAGTGCTGAGGGAACAAGGCAATCACACTGGACTTGGCTTGTAGGCCATCCAGCTAAGATAGGGGTGGAGCAGAAGCACTTCCCAGACCCCAGTGCTTAGCTGAAGGGTAGGGATGGGTCCAGGCTCCTAAAATATTTCAATAAAGTTTAAGCTCTAATGTCGACATGAACTTGTGATTATAATCAATGCTTCTTAATGATTTGAAGATTGTTTTAATTCATGTGTATTTGTGGGGTTTGGAGTAGCATATATATTCACATGAGTACAGGTGCCCGAGGCGGTCAACAGGGTCAGAATTCCCAGGAACTGAAGTTTTAGGAAGTTGTGAGCCACCTGTTATGGGTTAGGGTTAGGGTTAGGGCCTCAGGTCCACTGGAAGAGCAGCATGTGCTATTTATTAACTGCTGAACCAGCTCCCCAGCCTTTAACTCATGCTAAGCAGAAGGCACACCCCAGAGATCCTGGTTATGCTTCTGGGGTTAGAGATCCAGTCCTGCAGGATGTCGTATTGTCTTAGCATGGGGAATTCCCCAAGCACTTCCTGCTCCTCCTGAATCATGACCCAGTAAACACAGCTCCAGCAGGCCTGTCCTGTTGGGTGTGCTCAGTTCATTTTCTTTACTTGACCAGATTTCTGGTTAAGTAATTGCACCCAGAATATATTTTTGTTTCTCCTGATGTTTCAGGAACAGTCACAGTATAAGAAGAAGGATTATTGAGGACCAGCTTGTCCCTAATCTATTGAGATCCTGGGGGTTTGGTGTTCATGGGTCTCTCTGGGGTTTACACTGAGTGCTGTGCTAATGAGAACAGTCAATAGGGTATAAAAGGGGAAGAACTCTGCAGCACGAGAATACTAAGGAAACTTTATTTTTATAGAGACAATAGGAAGCTTCAGCACATTATAGATTTTCATCTTCTAAGGATGCAGTTCTAGGGTAAGAGAATAGGCATGCCTGGGCTCCCTGGATTCAGAAGAAATCTTCTGGTCATGGTCATCAGCCATACTTAGGAGAACCAAATCCACCTTTCACAGGTCCATCAGTCTTCTACAATACAAATATATCATGATTTTTATCTGTTTAGAAAGGTCTAGCTGTTCAGCCCTCACTCTATGCTGGACAGATCATTTCTGTTTGGATGTTTGGCCTTGTTGTAGTGTCCCCCACACTCACCCCTAGACACCACAGCTACCCAGGTCAATGATTTTTCCATCTTCCAAGGAGAGTCTATAAATCTCTGACCATCACAACTTGCCTTCCTTATCTAGTGGGCTTTGTGCATCCTAGCTTAAACTTTCTCCTCATTGATCTCCACTCTGACACATCTCCCACCTTCCCCCAGGCAAAACTAGCCACTGTTATCAGAACTTAGTAGATACTGGTGCATAGCTCCTGCTGACACCCAGGCCTGTTTCTATAATCTGGTTACATTTACCTTGTAATCTCCATTTTTACCACTTGTCTACTCGGTGTATAAGGTTGAATGGATGAATGAAGACTTACTGACTTCATTATCTCTCTCCCTCTCAGGGATACCTGCTGGCCTGGGACAGTCAGACCTCTCAAGCTAGGGGAGGGATGAAGAGGGAGGGATCTCAGTTTGTGACCATGTGGACCTAAGTCATGGTGACACGTGTCACTTTAGTCACTGAGGGGCTGTCTTTGCAGAGGAGAGGGCCACAGATTGTATAACCCAGTGTCCTGATGCCTTCTCTCAGCTCCTTTCTCATGGACTCTTCCAGCCTCTAGTGTGCAGTCAGGGGACAAAGCAACGTGAGACCGTCCCTGCAAAGTCCCCTGGAAACTCACTCCCTTGGACATACCTTGAAAGGATGTGGTGGTTTGAATGGCACTGGACCCCGTGGGCTTATGTATTTGAATACTTGGTCCCCAGTTGTTGGAGTTTACAGGGAAAATTAAAAGGTGTGGCCTTGTTAGAGGAGATGTATCACCAGCTTGGAGGTTGCAGAAGCCCACACTATTTCCAGTTAGCTTGCTCTCTGCTTCATGATTGTATGTCATGATGTAAACCTGCAGGTACTGCTCCAGCACCATGCCTGTCTGCCTGCTGCCATGCTATCTACCCTCACCATGATGGTCATGGCCTCACTGTCTGAACCTGGAAGCTTCAATAATCTCTTTCTTCTGTAAGTTGCCTTGGTCATGGTGTCATAAGAACAGGAAAGTGAGACCCAGTACTATACTCACTCTGAAGACAGGATTTTTGCACCTATGACCACATCCATTGCTGCAGCACTTCTGTTCCCCAGGGCACGATTCGTCTCCAGAGCATTGCTCATTACAAGTTCCAAAAGTATTTGGGGGCAGCTTGGGACAAGATCCGGGTTTTTGTAATTCTGAAATTAACAATGGTGGTTATGGAGCCTGAAGCAATGAGAAAGACAAAGCTGGGAGTTGATGCTGGAGGTCTGAAAGCCTGGTCACCACAGGAAGCTACATTATTCAATACCCTCCTTTTCACCTGGGGCTCTTCCCTCAGCTTTCCCAGCTCCAGGCTTTCTCTTAGGTTTGAGCATCTAATCTGGCTGCTTGGGAGTGTGCTCCCTCCCATTGTCTACACAGTTTCAGTTGAAAAATCTTCCACCATTACAGCCCATTCGTTACATCTGAGAAGAGGCTAGAAACCTCTAATGACAGCCAGACATACATAATCACACCATACCCACATTATTATGAGGAATAGCTCCAGTGACCCACACATTTAAGGCACACCTCCATACTAGAAGAACTACCCTGATGCTACCCTGGCTTCTGTCAGAGGCAACTCTCTCTCTCTCTCTCTCTCTCTCTCTCTCTCTCTCTCTCTCTCTCTCTCTCTCTTAAAAAAATGCAGATATCCATCCTGTAGGATGAAAGATATATTTCATCTAAGCATTGGGCACATGACTTTTCCCTGTGACACCTCAACCCCAGGCCCTAGTAGACTATAAGCTCTCTCTGCTTTTCGATTGGATCTCCTTAGCACACTTACTTCCAGGAGAAGATCTCAGAGCACTGACAGATTCATTCCCGATGACAATCAAAGCCAGCAGAACCAAGACTGTGGCTGTCTTCATGTTGGCTCTTGCTGGGCTGAACGCTCAAATCAATATATACCCTCAGTGGTGCTAGAAGCATGGGAGTGACAGGAAACAGTCAATGGGGAAATCCATAAAAACATGAGCTTCCAGAAAGTGCCTGCTGACAACCTGGCTCCGTTTTCTGTTTCCTGATTTGCTTCTCTTTAATTGTTCCTTGTTAGATGCAAATGATACCCAGAGAAAAGTTAATAGCACATATTAAGATTGTGCCCCTCCTTGCACAGCTTGATCTTTGTATAAATTATGAGCAAAGGAAATAATTGTTTCTCTGTACCTCAGAGTATCAGACTGATCGCAGGTAAGTCTAATGGGATCAGAAACTTCATACTACAGATAAGGCCATTGTAGAACTTGAGTCCATTCAGGGCTTCCTGGACATCCAGTTATGTAAGCCTGTGGCATGCTTGGTTAAGAGATGGTGGCTACTTTTTTGTAGCCTAAGGATTAGATCTCTAAACAGGTGTGGAATCTGGGCTCCTCTTTCCTGAAGAAGCAGATGAGATAGTCTGCTATGGAAGAGATGACACTCAGAAAATTTCAAAGTGGCTAGATTCAGCTGACAGTGAAGTCAGATGGTTGGTTGTCTCAGACCAACGCTTTCCTGTAAGGCAAGTCTTTTGAAAGAAGTCTGTACAGGTGAGCAGAGGGGGCGAGGGATGGGAGCCATAAGAACATGCAGTGTCTGTAGTTCTGAGTAGGGAGCCTACCTCTTTGCTGTCCTAATTATAGGCTCACAGAGAAGAGCTATAGCAGTAAAGACCCAACAGCTGTGGAATTTTCCAGATGTTGTTTGGCTGGCTTCCTGGACACCCAGTTATGTAAGCCTGTGACATGCATCTTCAAGAGATGGTGGCTATATTCTTTACATCTTTAAGAATTAGATCTTTAAACTGGTGTGGAATCTGGGTCCCTCTTACCTGCAGAAGCAGGTGATAAAATCTGCAGTGGAAGAGAAGACACTCAGAAGATTTCAAAGCAGCTAGATTGAGTTGAAAGTGAGGAGGCAGATTTCAGTTGGATGGTTGCTTGTCTTGGAACGATGCTTTTCTATATGACAGGTGTTTAGAAATAAGTCTGTATAGGTGAGCAGAGGAAGGATAGGAGCCATAGGAGAATGTGCTGTGTCTGTAGTTCTGAGTAGAGATCCTACCTCTTTGCTGTCCTGATTATAGGCTCACTGAGAAGAGCTGTAGCAGTAAAGACCCAACAGCTGTGGAATTTTCCAGATGTTGTTTGCCTGGCTTTCAGTGATCTCATTTTTAGAGTTTCTCCTCAGGGATTGAGGAAGATTTTATTGTCACATGCATCATTCTATGTGTCTCTCTAGTGCTTTCAATATCTTGAGTAGATATTTTGGGGTACCTGTAACTTCTCCACCTCCATTGTATGTATGCTATGTTATAAACATAGGCAAGATATGGCACTTTTGAAACTCAGACCCATGTCCAGGGTGGAATCAGAGGTGAACTGATTCCACCTCCGGGGCTGTCCATGTGGAAAGTCCCTCTCTGGGGCAAGGGTCACAGCCAAGGTTCTGATCTCAGACTCTTGCTAGCCAAAAGGCCCTAGGCTTTAGCAGGGAAAGGCCTCCACCAGTGAGTACTAACTGAAGGGACCTCCCACAGCCAGGCCCTTCCTTTATGTGAACTGCATCATTAGGTTGGACTGATGCCTTGAAACTCAGACCTGTGTCCAGAGTGGAGTCAGAGATTGTGCAGAATCTGTGCTCATAGCAGAAGGAGACACATAAGTCCTAAGCCACAACTGACTATGGGCAGACTAGTGTGAACCATTGAAGCCATGGGCAGGTGCCAGTACAAGAATACACATAACAATGTAAAGAACAACAAGAGAACACAAGAAGAAACAGGTGGTTCTACAACACCAAGACCTGAACAGAATAATGAAGAGGAAACAGAAGGAAGCAAAAGCAAAAACATCTTTGTGAAGATTATTGAAGCCTTAAAATAGGATATTAAAAAATTCCCTTAAAGAAATAGAAGAAAATACAAAAAATTGGAAGAAATGAACAAATCCTTGAAACAAAACCAAAAAGGAAAACCAAAAAGTGAAGGAAATATTCCAGAAACTAAAAATTGAAATAGAAACAATAAAAAAGGCACAAAATGGGACAAAGGTGGAAATAGAAAATTTGAAGAAAAGAGCTGAAACTATAGATTCAAGCATAACCAACAGAATCTAAGAGATGAAAGAGAGAATTTCCAGAGTGGAAGACTCAGTAGCAGAAATAGATACATCAGTCAAAGTAAACACTAAAACCAAAAAAGCCATAACACAAAATGTTCAGAAAATTTGGGACACTGTGAAGAGACCTAACCTGAGAATAATAGGAATAGAAGGAGAAGTATACCCACTCAAAGGCACAGATAATGTATTCAATAAAATCATTGAAGAAAACTTTACAAATATAAGGAAGGAAATGCCTATAAAGATACAAGAAGCTTACAGGACACCACATAGATTTGACCCCCCCCCAAAAAAAGCCTACTTGCCAAATAATAATCAAGCCCCAAAACATACAGAAGAAGGAAAAATTTTAAGAGCTGCAAAAGAAAATGGCCAACTTACCTATAAAGGCAGACCCATCAGAATAACACCCAACTATTCAATGGAAACAACGAAAGCAAGAAGGTCCTGGTCAGAAGTTATACAGACACTAAAAGAGCATGGCTGCCAACCTAGACTACTATACTAAGATAAACTATGAATCAGCATAGATGGAGTAAACAAGCTATTTCATGATCAAAAACTTTAAGATGAAAGAGCTACCTAGTAATGTGCTTGAGACATGGGCCAAACAGTATGAAGTTAATGTAAGTGTCTGATTCATTTCATTGGGGGATAAAAGCAGTCGCGGGCCAGGTTCCAAACCTCAGGGCCCAAACGGGGCCGGAAACTCTCTACAATAATGGACATTACTTTTTCATCTAAGGAAAAACTGATCAAGATGAGATTTCAATCCTGAATATTTATGCCCATAATATAAGGGCACTCATCTATGTAAAAAAAAAAAAAAAAAAAAAAAAAAAAAAAAAAAAAAAAAAAAAAAAAAAAAAAAAAAA
>PVIH01025184.1:0-21182 GCA_004025045.1 Sigmodon hispidus
GATCTAAGCATTACTGGGTCAGTGGGACCATGGGACTGTCTGCTCCCTGCCCAGGGAGGGGATGGGGAGTTGCAGAGGAAAAAAATGACCAGATGTGTTGGGAGGGGGAAGAGACCTTGAATAAGGATATACAGGGATGAAAAAAAAAATTCAGAGGGAAAGATAAACACAAAGAAAATATAGGTGTAGCAATCTTATTCGTATTTCTTCCCTTGATAAGCCATGCCTATCATTCTTATCCTCTGTATAGTTATTGTTAACTCTTCCACATTTTAAATTCTTTTTACTGTGTTTTTTTTTGATAAATACAAAATAAAGAAGGAAGAAAAAAAAAGAAAAAAAGACACAAAGAAAAAAAAATATGTCAATGTAATCTACCATATAAACAAACTGAAAAAAGAAAACCACATAATCAGCTCAATAGATGTTTAAAAACCTTTGTCAAAATTCAACATTCCATTATTATAAAAGTCTTAGAGAGATCAGGATACAAAGAAGATACCTAAATATAATAGTAGTAATATATAGCAAGCCAAAAACTAAAATCAAATTAAATGAAAAATAACTCAAAGCAATTTCACTAAAACCAGGAACAAGACAAGTTTGTCCACTCTGTCCATAACTATTCAATATAGTACTCAAATTTCTAGCTAGAATAAAAAGAAAGCAAAAGAATATCAAGTGGTTACAAATTGGAAAGGAAGAAGTAAAAGTTTTGTTATTTACGTATGATATGATAATATATATATAAATGACCCCAAAAAGTCGACCAGGAAACTGCTACAGCTGATAAACAATTTTAGAAAAGTAGTTGGATACAAGAGAAAGTATAATAATAAATAGCCCTCCATGTAAATGATAGAAAGGCTGAGAAAGAAATCATGAAATCAACACCCTTTACATTAGCCACAAACTATATAAAATATCTGGGGTAACTGTAACCAATCAAGTGAAAGACCTGTATGACAATAATTTCAATCCTATTAAGATATCAGAAGATAAGGGTAATGGAATAGTAGGATTAACATAGTAAAAATAGTCATCTTATACAATTCTTTAGAGATCTTCAAATAACAATATTTAACTTCATATAGAAAACCAGAAAACCCAGGATAGCTAAAGTAATCATGTACAATAAAGCAACTTCTGAAGATCTCACCATCCCTGACTTTAAGCTCTACTATAGAGCTATAGTAATAAAAAAAACCATGATATTGGCATAAAAATAGACACATTGATCAAGGAAATAAATCAAAGATCCAGATATAAATCCACACATGTATGGATGCTTGATTTTTGACAAAGATGCTAAAAATATAGAATGAGAAAAGAACACATCTTCAACAAATCTTGCTGGTATAACTGGATGATGGAGTGTAGAAGAATGCATATTCATATCTATCATACTGCACAAAACTTAAGTCCAAGTGGATTAAAAATTTCAGCATAAATCCAGACACACTGATCCTGTTAAAAGAGAAAGTGGAGAATAGCCTTGAACTCATTGGCAGAGGAGACAACTTCCTGAACAGAGCACCAATAGCACAGACATTAAAATTGACAATTAATAAACTCATAAAACTGCAAAGCTTCTGTAAGGTAAAGGTCTATTGCAACCTCTTAAAGACTATTCTTACAAATACAAAGGGAATTCTGCCATAGAAACTATCCCTTAATAATTGCTGGATGTTTTCTTCTGATACAATCTTTCACAGCAACTTATCAAACTCAGGACAGCCTCACACAGGGACAATGTTGGAATATTTTTAGACGTAGATAGATGTTCAAGACTGTATATTTGCATAATATTTTCATAGGGCTACATGATACTTATAAAGCTATTTGAATTACACCATAAGTTTACGATTGTAGTTTATTTTTAATGTTTATAGAAATTGTGTCATAGATAGATTTTCTGGTGTGAAGAATCATGAGCATATTAACTTGGGAATCTGAAATGGAATTCTTTATAACCTAGCCCTTTCTGTTGTTCTTTCTGAGAATACTTAATTTGTATTAAGACCTGCAGCATCATCCCTGTTTTACAATGAATAAATGATAAATAAATTAACAAGCAAATGAATAAGTAATCAAATAATTTTTCCTAGTGAATTTTATTGACAGTGGATGGTGAGTTGAAGGTCATCTTAATTAGTACAGAATACATGAACAGCCTAAGAGCTCCTCTATACAATGTGTCTGTTAGTTATTAGACTAAAAACAGTGAATTACACAGTGAACAAACCACATATCAAAATTACAATCAATACATGAGTGATAATTTTCTAAGAAATAAGCAACATTACCCCTGTGTTATGTCAGTGAGAAATACATAATGTAAATATATCTAATAATGTTGAAGAAACATCAAAGATTTGTGAAACATCAGTAATTAAAAATAAAATGCAACCATTTTTTTAAATGTCAGTGTCAAAAAGAGCTAAAACCATGGTAATAATGTTTTAGAATTTAAACAGCTTACAAACAGCTTAAAAACACATGCTAAAGAACTTTCTCAGTAGTTAAGAGCATTTGCCACTCTTGAAGAAAATCTGAATTTGGATCACAAGCACCTATAACATCAGCTCTAGAAGGCCAGATGCCCCTCTCTACACTCTGTGTGAATCCAAATTCACATACAGGGACTAAAAAACAAACTCACTCATGGATATGATTAAAAATAAAACCAATCACAAAAATATTAAAAAAAACTAATTTAATAAAATATTTATAAAGTGTACTGGAACAACCCCCTCCCAAACAAAAACAGAAATAAGACAAAAACTCAAAAAGATATTTATTAAAGGAAACACTGTAATACAGCTCATAGGTTGGACAAAAATCATTGGAACACTATCAATTTTCTAATGTTAATAACTGTGTTGTGTTTATATAAAAAATTATGCAACACTCTTAGAAAATGCAAAGAAATATGTTGTAGCAAAGGCGCTTCCTTTATTCAAATGAGAACAAAGCTGATAATGGGTAAGTCGAAGTCTGTGTACAGGGATGTTCTCAGCATGACTCTCCTTTTTACAATCCCTGTAGGTTGAAATACCTTCAAGTTACATTTGATTATGACAAAGGCATAATTATACTAAAACCCAAAGCATGTACATCAAGTATCTGGTAAATAAAACAGAAGCTACTTAAGTAATATTGTTTTAATTAGTTATCATAATAGGTCTCTTAGGACTTTGTAATTGTTTTATTTCTACAAAAGAAGGCATTTCTATTTATGCAGGACTAAGTGGAAAATAACTGTCAAATATTAAAACTGAAATAAAATGACCAACTACAATTATGTTGTCTTAAATTATATTATTCAAATCTTTAGACAATTTGTTTCAGGGTGACACAGATACACATAAACACACACATAAACACACACACATACCTATACATCTCTTCTGTATTTTTAAAAAATTATTACCTAAAATCTTCAGTTGAGAATTAAAAAAGACTCCAAAATACCACAGCCTGTGAATATTTTTCTTTCTTTCTTTCTTTCTTTCTTTCTTTCTTTCTTTCTTTCTTTCTTTCTTTCTTTTTTGTATTTTTCTTCTAGGACCTCACTTTGAATTGCTTATTTGCTTATTTCATGGTCCCTATAAGCCAAAGATATTCCTTTTCTAAAGTTCTCATCTCAGGTATTTTTGTAATTGCTTGTGAGCAAATTATCATAAAAAAACACCTCCAAATATACATCTGAGAAACTGACAGCTAGGAAAAGGTTCCTCATTGATGGGTCTAACAGTCTCCTTATAGAGCTCTTTCAGGATCATGTAACTGAATAACATCAGTGTCTCTCTGCTTTGTAATTTCATGGCATTTGTGCAAAACAGCACTTTTATGAAAAGAAAATATTTCAGGATAAAAGAGAGCTTTTAAGTGGTTTTCTCTGAGGTATAAGAAAACAGTTATTCATAAATGTGTAAATAACAAAAAATACATTCCCAGAACACTGTTCTATAAGCAAATCATAAAGCCAAAATCACTAACAGTAATTTTTATTCTAGTTGCTTGCAGCCAGAAATTGCCTTGAAGAAAGCACTATGTGAATAAAGCTGAATAGGTCACAAGTTTCTTGTAGCAGGCACATGTTTAAAAATGGTTTCTATACTTCAGTAATTAATTCAAAATTATGTCTCTCAATTTTCCTACTGATTTTTTTTGACAAAACAATGACATTACCATAGTTTCTCTAGGTTTGTCATGAAATACTAATGATTTTTTAAAAAATTTTCAGTGTATATATGATGTTAAGAATGAGAATTTGAGTACAGTCCTGGAGATGTGTGTGACCCCTAGGAAAGAGGTGCTCAATGTGTGTATTCTTTGGCTTTGTCACATCTTAGAATCTCAAAGAAAAGAGACTAATTGTGAAATTTCTGCTTCATTTTCAAGTTTCTATGCAGACCAGACTACTTGTTGTTCCCCAAAACACGAAGATTCCTGAGTAGTGTGTAGTTCCAACTGGTTTTTTTGGGTTGAAATTTGGTTTTTGGCACTTCTTTTAATATTTTTGTGCTTTTATTTTACTCTAATTTTTATTCCTCAATATGTGAATTTCTGACTTGAAATATTCACTACAAGCTATTGATGTTTTATTTTTGTTGGATTATTATACAAAATTTATTTTGACAGTTTTAGTTCTTGTTATCCAGTTGTTCTACAGACTTTTATTCTTTGTCTTTTTGCTTTTCAGAGAACTTGGAACACTGTGCTAGTTGTAGAAATAAGCAACTTCCGAGGATATAAAGCTAAATATAGATGGTCATGGTTCACCACCCAGAATCCACAAATAAACATCAGTCAGGTTCCAGACATTCTTAAACATGTGATGTTTCCTGTGCAGAAAATATCTGTAGGAGGACACCTCTGTGTAGTCACTGTGAATTTTCCATGCCATTCTTGTTAGTCTTCTATTTGTTCCTAAGCTATGACGCAGAGACTCTGCTTAAAATTCTCTTGCCATTTCTCTCATCTCTTCTGTACATTCAGTGTCATATTCCACACACCATGGTCAATTCTTTACACAAGAACCTCATAATCACACAGTTTTTGCTGTCTGTCCACTGGACTATTTACAATGCACCCCTAATATGTGGTCATACATATTCAGACTTCACACAACCCTCCTGACAGGTCTGTTTCACTGAGTAGATTATATTGTTATTAGTGAATGTTTTCTATTGTCTTGAGCAGAGGCTTGTATGATCTTGTCTTGATGAGTATAGGTTTGGTCATTCACATTTTTATGCAAAGAAATATGTGTGATATATATCATTTCTAGGTAACAGTTGTAAGAACCACCGATAGGTGGAGTTCACAGTGCCCAATCTTCATTCTTACAAAACCCTGGATAATGTTTCCATGGCAGAAAATTAGCATGCCTGTATGACATCCTTGCTATGTCTATCTATCATGATTTGGAGTCTTGTGGATTTACAATGTAACCAAGGATTGCTAGGTCAACATATTAAACTTTCACTGCACCCTTTTGATGATAGTGTTTTCAAAATATTGGAAGAATAAATTGATAGGACAGCAATGCAAATAAAAGTGTTGTACACATGGTAAAGTGGAGAACACTTGCAACTGATGCATCCAACTAGAGGTTGGTTCCTAGCTCCCAAGTCTGGCATTTCACAACCACCTATAACTCTTGATCCAGGGAATTCACTGCCCATTCCTGGCCTCTCTCTCTGAGCACCTATTTGCACATGTATATACACATTGACACAGATACAGACACATACAAATAAAATTTCAAATTATATTTTAAAAGAAATAAACATGGGAAAGCATTTAATACCTCTAATAGAGAAAATTGGGAAATCTTCAGGAAGGTAAAATTGAAATCAATTAAAAAACATTGTTTATTGCAAGACTAGTAATAAAAATAAATAATTTAATAAAGGAGTATACAGCTTTTGTAAAGGAAATTAAGAAAATGTTATTAGGGAGGTGAAATCAATTGAATAATATATTAGAAGACTGTTAGCAATCCTTCAAATGTACCAAAGGCTAAGCACAGAGTGGTAAAAGTAGTTATACAATAGATGCCCAAGAAAACCAGAGAATTAGAAGGTCATACTTTGAAAACCTGTACTCCACAAAAATGGAGAACCTAGAAAAAAATGGACACCATTCTGGACAGGTACCATTTATCAAAATTGAATTAAGATCAGATTAAAGATCTAAGCAGTTCTATAACACCAAAGGAGGTTGAAGCTGTCATGAAAAGGATACCAAATAAAAAAAAGCCCAGGCCCAGATGGTTTCACTGCAGAGTTCTAACAGATATTCAAAGAAGATCTAATACCAATATTCCTCAAACTGTTCCATACAGTAGAAACTGAAGGAATGTTGCCAAAATCTTTTTATGAGGCCACAACAACCCTGATACACAAGCCACTCAAAGACACAACAAAGAAAGAGAATTACATTGAATATTTTGGACCTGTTTGTCAAAAATCAGGTGTTCATAGGTTTTTGGGTTAATGTTTGGGATCTTCAATTCCATTTCATTGATCTACAAGTCTGTATTTATGCCAGTACCAGGCTGTTTTTCTTACTGTAGCTATAAGGTATAATTTGAAGTCAGGGATGGTGATGCCTCCTGATGTTCTTTTGTTGAGAAAAATTATTTTGGCAATCCTGGCTTTCTTGTTATTCCAAATGAAATTGTGTATTGATCTTTCAAGATCGGTAAAAAATTGTGTTGGAATTTTGATGGGAAGTGCATTGAATCTGTGGATTGCTTTTGGTAGAATTTCCATTTTTACTATGTTTATCCTACCTATCCAGAAACATGGGAGATGTTTCCATTTTCTGATATCCTGTTAAATTTTTCTCTTCAATGATTTAAATTTTTGTCAAATAGATCTGTTACTTCTTTGGTTATAGTTACCCCAAGGTATTTGATGCTATTTGCAGCTATTATAAAGGATTATGTTTCCCTTATTTCTTTTTCAGCCCTTTTATCTTTAGTGTACAGGAGGGCTACTGATTTCTTTAAGTTAATCTTGTATCCTGCTACATTGCTGAAGGTGTTTATCAGCTGGAAAAGTTCCATGGTAGAATTTTGTGGATCCCTAATGTATACAAACATATCATCTGCAAATAGATAGTTTCACTTCTTTTTTCCAATTTGTATCCCGCTAATCTCCTTTCATTCTCTTGTTGCTTTAGCTAAAACTTTGAGAACTGGTGTTGGCATAGCTAGATGGTAGTGTGTAGAAAAATGCAAATAGATCCAAGCCTATCACTGTGCACAAATCTCAATTCCAAGTGGATCAAAGACCTCAACATAAACCCAGCTACACTGAACTTGATAGAATAGAAAGTGGGGAATACCCTCTAACACATTGGCACAGGTGACCACTACATAATGTAACAAAACTACCACAGAAACTAAGAACAACAATCAATAATTGGGACCTCCTGGAACTGAGAAGCTTCTGTAAAGGCAAGGACACAGTGGATAAAACAACACAAAACAACAGCCTACAAGAATGGGAAAAGATTTTTACCAACCCTACAAGTGACAGAGAACAGATCTCAAAAAAATATAGAGTACTCAGGAAACTAGAACCCAAAACCTTGAATAACCTAATCATAAAATGGGGTACAGATCTAAAAAGGGAATACTCAGCAGAACAATTACAAATGGCTGAAAGGCACTTGAAAAAGTATTCAACATCTTTAGCCATCAGAGAAAAGCAAATCAAAACAACTTTGAGATACCACCATACACCTGTCAGAACGGCTAAGATTAAAAACACAGATGACAGCCTGTGCTGGAGAAATTGTGGAGCAAGGGGAACACTCCTCCATTGGTGTTGGGAGTTTAAGCTTGTTCAGCCACTCAGGAATGCAGTACGCCAGTTTCTCAGAAAACTGGGAATCAATCTCCCTAAGGATTCAGCAACATCACTATGGGGCATAAACTCTAGATGCACATTCACACTCCAAAGGCATTAGCTCAGCTATGTTCACAGCAGCATTATTTGTAATATCAAGAACGTAAAAACAACCTAGATGCCTCTCAATGGAAGAATGGATTAAGAAATTGTGGTACATCTACACAATGGACTACTACTCAGCAGTAAGAAAAACATTATATTCTGCAATTTGCAGGCAAATGTATGTATTTGGGGAATATCTTCCTCAGTGAGGTATCACAAACCAAAAGTTAAGCAGGTGATGTACTCACTCATTAGTGGACTTTAAACAAAAAGCAAAGCATTCCCAAGCTAGAAACCACAACCACTGAAACAGCATGGGATCTGAAGCACCTTGGACCAGCACCTAAAAGCTCATACCTTCCAAAGGAACACCTGACCCACTCTTAATGTTGGGATGAGGAAAGTAGATCTGCCTGGAGTGGATGGTAAACTAGGCCACCTTGGGACCTTGGGACCTCCTGCCCTTGCTGGGGAGGAGATAAGGAGGAAGAGAGAAGAGAGAGTCACAGGGAAGGGAATTTGAACAAGGGAATACATTGATAAAAAAGGAGACTTTATACATAATAAAAAAGCAAAAACAAAATAAAGAATTACAGACCAATTTTCCTCAAAACATTGATGCAAAAATACTCAACAAAATTCTGGCAACCGGAATCCAACAACATTTAAAAAGGTTATTCACCATGATCAAGTAAATTTCATCCCAGAAATGCAGTGATGGTACAACATACAGAAAATTGTAACTGTCATCCATCATATAAACAAATTAAAGGAAAAAAAACCCCACATGATTATTTCTTTAGATGCTGAAAAAGCCTTTGACAAAATCCAACATGCCCTTATGTTAAAAGTCCTGGAGAGATCAGGAATACAGGGAAAATGCCTATATATAATAAAGATGATTTACAAGAAGCCAACAGCCAACATCAAACTTTATGGAGAAAAACTCAGAGCAATCCCACTTAAAATAGGAACTAGACAAAGTTGTCCCCTCTCCCCTTATCTATTCAACATAGTTTTTGAAGTCTTAGCTAAAGCAATAAGAGCACAAAAGGAGTTTAAAGGGATACAAATTAGAAAAGAAGAAGTCAAACTATCTCTTTTTGCAGATGACTTGATTGTATACACAGTGACCCACAAAACTCTACTAGGGAACTCCTACAGCTGATGAACACCTTCAGTAATATAGCAGGGTACAAGATTATCTCAAAGAATTCAGCAGCCCTCTTTTTTATTATAAATAAAGTCATATTTTTTATCCATGTATACCCTTGTTCAAGTTCACTTCCCACTCCTGCCATTTTCATACACTCTGTCTTCTCCACAACACTTTATCTCCTCCCCAGCAAGGGCAGGAGGTCCTAAGGTCACAAAGTGGCTTAGTTCAGCATCCACTCCTGGCTTATACACTAAAGATAAATGGGCTGAAAACGAAATAAAGGAAATATCACCTTTTGTATTAGCTGCAAATAGCTTAAATATCTTGATGCAACTATAACCAAAGAAGGATCAGATCTGTTTGACAAAAACTTTAAATCTCTGAAGAAAGAAATTGAAGAGGATGTAAGAAAATGAAAAGATCTCCCATGTTCCTGGATAGGTATGATCAACGTAGTGAAAATGACAATCTTACCAAAAGCAATCTACAGATTCAATGCAATTCCCATCAAAATCCAAACACAATGTTTTACAGACCTTGAAAGAATAATACTCAATTTTATTTAGAATAACAGAAAAGCCAGGATGGTCAAAACAATTTTGCTCTACAAAAGAACTTCAGGAGGCATCATCATCCCCAACTTCAAATTATACTATAGAGCTACAGTAATAAAAACAGCTTGGTGCTGGCATAAAAACAGACTTGCGGATAAACGAATTGAAGACCCAGACATTAACCCATACACCTATGAACACGTGATTTTTGACAAAGAGGACAAAATTATTCTATGGAAGAAAGATAGTATCTTCAACAAATGGTGTTGGCATAACTGGATGGTAGTGTGTAGAAAAAATAAAAATAGATCTAAACCTATCATCTAGAACAAAACTCATATCCAAATGGATCAAAGACCTCAACATAAACCCAGCTACACTGAACTTGATAAAAAAGAAAGTGGGAAATACCCACCAATGCATTGGCACTGGTGACCACTTTTTATATACAACACTTGTAGAGCAGACACTAAGAACAACAGTGAATAAGTAGGATCTTCTGAAACAGAGAAGCTTCTGTAAGCCCAGGAACACAGTCAATAAGACAAAGTGACAGCCTACAGAATGGGAAAACAGTTTTACCAACCCTATAATTGACAGAGGACTGATCTCTAAAATATATAGAGAACTCAAGAAACTAGAGCCTCAAGCCCTTAATAACCCAATTAAAAAATGGGGTACAGAACTAAAAAGGGAATTCTCAGCAAAAGAATTAAAAATGACTGAAAGGCACATGAAAAAGTGCTCCACATCTTTAGCCATTAGAGAAATGCAAATCAAAACAACTCTGAGGTACCACCTTATACCTATCAGAATGGCTAAGATTAAAAACACAGATGGCAGCCTATGCTGGAGAGGATGCGGAGCAAGGGGAACACTCCTCCATTGTTGATGGGAGTGTAACTTGTTCAGCCACTTTGGAATGCAGTATGGAGATTTCTCAGAAAATTGGGAATCAATTGCCCCAAGGTTCCAGCAATACCACTCTTAGACACATTCCTTAAGAATGCATATTTGCACCCCAAGAACAGTAACTCAACTATGTTCATAGCAGCAGTATTCACAATAGCAAGAACCTAGAAACAACCTAGATGGCCTTCAACTGAGGAATGGATCAACAAGTTGTGGTACATCTGTACAATGGAGCACTACTCAGCAGTAAGAAAAAAAATGATATTGTAAAATTTGCAGGCAAATGGATAGATATGTAGAATATCCTCCTGAGAGAGGTATCACAATTCCGGAAAGAGATGCAGGGGATGTACTCACTCATTAGTGGAATTTAAACAAAAAGCAAATCATACCCAAACTGCAAACCACAAACACTGAACAGCTTGGGATCTGAAACACCTTGGAGCCCATTCCCTTCAGAGAAACACCTGACCCAGTCTTGATATTGGGATGAAGAAAGTGAATTTGCCTGAAGAGGATGCTGAACTAAGCCACCTTGGGACCTTGGAACCTCCTGTCCTTGCTGGGGAAGAGGTAAGGAGATGGGGAGAAGAAAAAGTGATTGGGAGGGGTGGAAGTGGGAAGGGAGTTTGAAAAAGGGGATACATGGATAAAAAATAAAATTTTATTCATAATAAATAAAAAGAATCAACATTGACAAGATGACACATGTGCACAGTTGGTGTTATTTTTTAACATGGCATATTTTTATTGGATTACGTATTTGGACATGGAATCTTCAGGAGACAACAGCAAACCATAAATAAATAAACTATACAGCAAGCAGGTTCATGTCAGCCTCACTTGCCAATGAAGATCAAAGAGGTATGTTAGTTTTCTATTGCTGTAACAACATTTTGCAAGGTTCATGTCTTAAATTGATGCAGACCTATATGATCTTGCAATTATATAGGTCAGAGATGCTACAGAGATCTCAGTACACCAAAGCCAGTGCCCAGAGAGTAGCAATCTTTAAGGGCACTTGGGAGAAAACTTAATTCCTTTCCTTTAGAAGCAGAAATCTTGTGTTTCCATTAACTCTCAACATATAAAGCAAGGAATGGTGGTTGAATTCTTTCCATTTTATTTGTTAACTCTTACCTTTAAATCCTCTTATTTCATAGAACCCATTGCCTAATACAGGTAACACTACTATTGTAAGGCTCAGTGATTGACAACTATCAATCCATGTGTAATCTTAATTTTTCTTTGCTGTGTAAGTTAGAATGCTAAAGGATCCTGAATAAGGCTGTAGTTTCAGAGAGGATTTGTTCTGCTTTTAACAGGAGACAATCTGTAATAAAAATCATACTAAGGATGGTGAATAATCAGCTTCCAGAAGATAAGGACAGGACAGATGTTGCCAAGAATGACACCTGTGCCCTCTCCCCTCTTCATCACGGTGGCCTTTTAATTCCAGATAAAGCACAGCACAGATATAACAGTGTTTGCTTTACAAATATGAATGAACATTCATGTGAATTTCTACATACAGCTTTTGTACAAGCTTTGTTCAAGGCATATTGATCAAATACTCAACTTCTGTTATTTGAAATCATCTTCATGAATTTTATCTCTCCAGGGTACTGAAAGCTTTATGCAAAAAAAAAATTATAGGTATTTCTGGTACTATTAGAGTGTTACAGCAATCTGGGAATTAAAAATTTAAAAGCTTCCCTCTCAGTCTCTACTTCACTTTTGAAGCAACCTGAAGACACATAATATGGGCGTGACATCAGGGAAGGACAGCAGGTGGAAAATGGCAAAGCTATTAAATGCTTTTATTTATTCTGAAATTATTGCCAACACAGAAATATTATTAACTATCACTAGCTGCAATTACCAGAAAGTAAACAACGACCAGGAAGGGATCAGTATGTAAATTAATGCATTGTATTTACATCAAGGGAAGTCATTTCACAAATGAAAACAAAAGGCTGGCTTAAGCTTCCCTCTGACAAGTGGTCTAGGTAGCTTCCAGATAAAACTCTTATTATGTATACATAGAAAAGATCAAGACAAAAGGGGAAAATTAGTGTCAGACTGTCAGAAAACAGCTCTCATACACAAATCATGAAAATCCAATAGCTAGATCTTAATAAATTTCTGAAGAGAATTTGAAATATTCCCTATATGTTGACAGAAACTTTTTTCTTGGCTACTGTAAACACTCCCATGATACTCAAACAGACATCTCTTGGGCCTGATTGTGATCTTGAGGTACACCTTAAAGATAATTGTATCTTCCAATGAGATACCGTTTGCACAGTATACCTATGAAGCTCAGATACTTTATACAGAATGAGAGCATCTAGGTTAACATTGTACTTTGATAGCCCCTGCTTGCCTTTAATAATAAAAATTATATCTGATTTCATGCTATGGAAAATAGTTTATAATATCTTGCAAAGTTTATTTACATTGCTTGATTATTTTCTGTAGAATCCTCCTATATTGCTACTTATTTTTCTGAATTTGTTTGTGTTCATACTAAATTTAGTTATACACTGAAAAGTCTGTTAAAAATTCACTTTTTGTTTTTATTTAACATATTACTAATTTGCACATTAGAATTCCTGCCTGCATTCATCTTTGAAGCACAGTTGATAAGGCTGAGCAGAAATTGATTGAGGGATCTACGTAAGTGTTCCGACTTCACAGAAATAAAGGCGATAGGACAACAGAAAAAAATGAAATGATTGTTTAAAATTCAAGAAGAGAAAGACCACAGAGTAGAAAGAGGCTGCACGCTGTTCTTCCCTTCCCATCACCATTCCTCATTTGCTTTAAAGCACTGACTCATTCTTTCCCAAGGTAACTGTCAACTTTTCTCTGTGTTACTTGACCGCAGAACTCCTCTAAGTCAGAAAGGAGAAAGCAAATTTATTTAAATAGTATAGCATTTATTTAATTTTGCTTTATTTATTGTTGGGTGCAGTAGTTCCTGCCTGTATTCTTAGCACTTTAAAACTGAGGCAAGAGAATCATATTTTCCAGTCCAGCTTATACTACAGGGTAAAACCCCATCTCTCATCTATTTTTCCATCTACACTGTGTGTGTGTGTTTGTGTGCATGTATTAAGTTTAACCTGTATTTACATAGAAAAAAAATTATATGTCTTTAGTTTGAAGAACACTAAAATAAGTTGAATGAATGAAATTATATACTTCTCTACCTTGCACAAAATAAACAATTGGTTTTTCCCTTCACTTTCTCAGATCTGCTCTCCTGCTTATGTTACTGAAACTTCTGCTTTGAATTTGGAGTTCAAGTAAGGGCAGGGACAAGAGAACAATCAATGAATCACAAATTTACAAATTTGTATATGGAGACAGCTCTTCTGCCTAGCCAGTTCCAGGTTAATGAGCGTATATATCCCAGTGACCACACAGCTGCAGAGAAACAGAGCAAGTATGGAACAATCAAGCACTTGAGAAAGAACTTTTTATTTTCTTGGAAATATATTTTATAAAGTCAATTTATTGCACTGTAGTCTTTTGCTTTTACTCTTTGTTCTTTTGGGGGCCTGCCACCCAGCTCCCAAACAAATATATATAAGCATTTTTTCCTGTGAAGGCCCAGACTTAGCTTGGCTTGTTTTTTGCCAGCTTTTCTTAACTTAAATTACCCTGTCTACTTTTTGCCTCTGGGATTTCTCCTTTCTCTATTTCTGTATTCCTTTACTTCTTACTTGATGGTTTGCCATGTAGCTGGTGGTCCCTGAAGTTTTCTTTCCTTCTCTAGCTCTGTCATTTTCCTCCCAAATTTTTCCTTCCATTTTATTCTCTCTGCCTGCCAGCCCCACCTATCCTTTCTACTGCCTCACTGTTGGCAGTTTAGGTCTTTATTAGATCAATCATGAGTTTTAGACAGGCACAGTATTTCAGCTTCACAGAATTAAACAGATACAACATAAAAGAATGCAAAACATTTTCATTATTAAATGAATGTTCCACAACATGCAATATATTTTCATTATTAAATGACTGTTCCACAACATAAACAAAAGTAACACACCTTAAAATAATATTCTACAATATTGTACAAATGTTCCTGTGAAAATCATTGTATCCTATTTTCATTTATATTGAAAGACAAATCTCTACCTGCAACCTGTGGTATCCTGTGGCTTCAACAAAATCACCCATCTTTCTCTTATATAAATGATTCAGTTCTTTGAGAAAAAGATACTGTGCATAAAAACTAACTTTAGGCATGAGGGGGATCTTTTAGACAGCTTCCCAAATTTGTGCAGCAGTAGTAATACAACAGAAGACATGCTGAGCATTCTTGATATGCCGATGAGGCATTGAAAACACATAGAAATAGTGTCATTCTCTACATGCAAAAATTAACAGACAGCCAGAAATGCAATCTTCTTAACAGAAAGGAGCAGTGTGCTTTCTGTAGATCATAGTGTCATCATGCTAAATGAGAAAATACACACCAAAAACGCTCAGAGAAGGGAATGAACCCTTATTAAGAAGTATGTCGTGCAAATTGTACTTCAAAGATAGCAATCAATCATCCATCCTATATACTTGTTAATTATAACATCCTATGGTAAGATTTTTTTTTTTGCTATTGCATACAAAGAAATGACTAGTTTCAGCTACAATTCTGACAAATATAGTGAAATGAGAATACAAAAGTGATGCCAATGATATATATGAAGAGAGGCTGTGATGTGACAGGATATCTAAAACTGGAAACTCTAAAGTCAGACCAGAGCTTGATTTGTTCTGAAGAATTACAATCCCATTGGGAGATCTACAGGAAGTGTATACTTAATAACATTTTTAGTGTGACCATGTTCGGGGCTGCCCTGGTTTCTCTGAAAACTTCATCTTAATGTAGGAACAGGCTTTGTTTACTATATCTTCAACAACCATCATGGATGCCACTCTCTCACTTACACCTATATTCAATGCAAGTCAAATGTCATGAAACCTTGTACCAACATTCGTTGTAGGCAATGATCTGAATCCTTCCAAAATGCACTGAAAATAATCTTACAGGATCCAATGTTTCATTTATTCATGAACCTGTATACCCACAGATATGGAGACCTCACAGTGAGCCTTTAACAGCTTCTCCCCATGCCTCCTCCCTTGCATGCAGACATTCCACACAGCCTAACAAACATTAGCTTATTGAAGAAAAGAGTACATGACTCTCAATATCACATAGAAGATACATGAGAAAAGCTGACTGAGTGGTTGCATAATAGGGTTCACAAAGGTTCAAAGTTAAAGGGAAGTAAGTAAACACATTGTTCAGTAAGAGGATTGAGAAGACAGTAGAGGCAAGAGCACCTGCAGGTAGATAAGCAGTCAGTATGTGCAGAGGGGGCAAGGATACTTTCTACTAAAATAATCACTTGGCAAATGGATGTCTGCCAATTCCCCACAATTGAGATACAAAAACAATGATAGTGACAAAAAAAATAAATAAATAATGCTAGAAAGACTGGCTACTCTATACCAACCAGAAGCAGATTGGGAAATGGAAGGAACAACACCTCTTCAGGGAAGGCAGATGACTCAAGTGTTTAGAAACTAACTTTCCCATTTATAAAATATGCTTTTAGTTCTATTCAGAATTGCCTAGGGTACCAACTGAAAAATATGATTTAAATGTTTTTATTATAGAAAGAATGGCATTTCATAGAAACTGAAATGTTTTGTTTTGCAAGGTTTGTTTACTCTGAGCCAAATGCAATTTCAGGTACCAGAGACACAGCAGGTAGTAAAACCTTGTCCCTGGCCTTACAGAACTACTGGCATCACTTAAGAGGGTAGACAAGATTTGGTGCACAAATAAAACTCAAATAGTTACAAGTGCTAGGAGTAAATAAAAATGAAGTGGTGCGCAGGCGTCCTGGGGGTGTAATTTTGTGCATGTTAATCAAAGAAACACACGAAGAAGGAGTGCTACTTGTCCAGTAACCAAAAGACGGAGCAGAGCAAGCCATTGACACCCCAAGAAAGTCAAGAACCCCAAGATTTAGTTGTCAGATAACATTTGCACTTCTGATCTTATTTGTTCAGTCCTTGTAAGTTACTATAAAGAATATTATGACAAGGGATGTCATACCAATCAGTTTTTCCACTCCCTGTGTGTTATTATAAACTAACATAGATATAGCATTAATCATGCTGCTACCAAAAATATTACAGATGTTTGTCGATCTCACACAGAACAAAGAAGACTTACATATTTTACTCTTTGGTTTTTTTAATAGTGGCAACTTTGGCTTTAGAAACTGAGTGGAATCACAAAGTTGTAATATCAGAGTAACTACCCAAAGTGGTTGTTAAAAATTAACAATGGAAATATTGATACTATAAAAATAGTTTCCCTTATAGATCTTATGGTTAAGGGAAAAGAAGCCACTGAACAGAGAAATGATAAATTGGTTTCCTCCATAAACTTTAAAGGAGAATTTTTCTATCTATTCATAGCACATGACAACTGTCTTTTTACAATGAAACTCTTGATTAAATATAAATATATTTCTACCCAATAAAATCCTTCTTTATTTGTAGAATTTGCATGCTTTGGACTTGCACAAGCCATTAAAATGCACAACTGTTCCTAGAGCCAAGTGGCAGATGTGGCATGCTGATGAGAATGCTTCCTTGTCTGCCAGCCTTCTTTCAGCTCATGAATGAATTCAGAACACCTCATCAGTTACAGAATGCTGTACTGGCAGGGCACCTTCTAGCAGTGACCAAATTGTCACTCCCAAATTCACGCTAACATGGTAACCAGAAAGCCTTTAGACTATGATGGTTAGTCAGGAACATTCAGAGATACTACATCTTTGGAGCAGAGTAGTTGTTTGAATAATCTTTGTTTCAGAAAAGTACAAGAGGTGATGGACACTATCACAGTCCATCTTGTAAACCTAATAGAAGCTGAGGTCTGACTATATTCATTGAATTGTGAAAAAAAAACCCACTGTAGATCATTCCGTTCCCTAGTTGTGATCCAGGGCTACGTAGGAGAAAGGGAACCAAGAAGAAAGCACCTTTCCCTTCCTGAAAGTAGATGCAATGTGACCAGCTGCTTCAGGCTCCTGCTGACTCTACATCCCATTCTAACAGACTGCACTCTTTGACTATGACCCAAACAAATGAATAAAATTATAAATCCTTCTTCCTTTAATTTACTTTTGTACCTGTATTTTATCTTAGTAACAGGAAAAAAGACAAACAATACTATCCATGAATTGACTTTATCTGGGTAAACACTAAACTAAATATCTGAAACTATGGGACCCATGTAATTCAAATGCAGCTAAAATTGTTTCTGTACCTGGTTACCATGAATAATCCTGAGAAATAACTCTGCTACCCTCCTCAGCTATCTTCCTCCTGAAGTACTTAGACGTTCTCCAGCAAGCATGCCACAGCATGTCACCTCTTTAACTACTTACAGGTCTTCAGCACACATGCTACAACATGTCATCAAGCTCTTAGACATTGTATTTTCCCTTGTGTTATTTTTTGGAATCATGTCAACCCATTTTGTTCCTCCAGATTTATCAGTTTTGGACATTTCAGGAATCTTGCCAGCTCATTACAGCTGCTGCCCTTTGCTGGTGGAAATAAGCCTCAGAACTGTGTACTGGCTTTGCCTGTGTTATTTCCTCAATGACTCTAAACAACGATGAAAGTAAAAGTGAACATAGCTCATGTTGAGCTCGTGTGTGCTCCTTCTCTCTTTGTAATGTCTATCTCACTTTATGTAAGACTGAGGTTCAATAAAATTAAGATGAATAGGTGATTTCAAAACTTTCCTATGTCCATTTTTTTTTCTTCTGAAACATGAAAACAGAAGATAGTTCATGATTATAAGAGAAAGCATTAAAAAAAAAAAAAAAAACACAGGTGGCCACTCTGCTGCTAAGGGCCACTATCGACAGTCAGGTATCCCCACAGTCACCTGAGACCCAGATTCTTATTATTTTAATCTTTGTATAGCCTTGTTCCGAGAGACCCTGGGTTCTAGGGTTTGACCCAGGCATTCAGTTTAGGTATCCAGTAGATAAGACTTGTCCTGGCTTGCCCAGACATGCCCAGGCTCCCCCGTCCCTCCCCACACAAGCACAAGCCTGCGACCAGGCAGATATTAAAAGGGTTGCTAAGAAACCATCAGATAACCAGAAGTACGTGACCGGGACCGCATACCACAAGAAGCCTGGGCAACCAGAAGTACGTGACCGGGACCGCATACCACAAGAAGCCTGTAATCAGAGATTCCCCCTCCCAGTAAGCGACCGTTTCTTCCCGCCGTTTCTCCCCGCCACTAAGCCCTCATCCAATAAGTAAGAGTTGTTGTTTAAATGAGCAAATGATTTCTCTGTTTTCCCTATAACCACGCCTTTTGCTTCTGTAAGCCTGCTTCCCGCTTCCCCGACGCTATAAAAAGTCCCTGAACAAAGCCTCAGCGCTCCAGTTAGCTCCCCAAGTTGCTGCCGCCTGGAGGTACCTTCGCCCCAATAAATCCTCTTGCTGTTGCATCTGATGTGTGGCTCAGCTCGGTCTCTGGGACTCAGGGTCTCCTTCTGAGGAAAGGTCCTCATTTGGGGGTCTTTCAGTTCAAGCTCCCTTCCCCCTCCCACGCCTCCCAGTCACTCTTCTCTTCTCCACATCTCCTTATCTCCTCCCCAGCAAGGACAGGAGGTCCCAAGGTCACAAAGTGTTTTAGTTTAGCATCCACTCCTGGCAGATCCTCTTTCCTCACCCCATCATCAAGACTGGGTCAGGTGTTCCTCTGGAAGGAGTGGGCTCCAAGATGCTTCAGATCCCAAGCTGTTCAATGGTTGGGGTTTGCAGCTTGGACATGCTTAGCATTTTGCTATTTTGTTTAGAGTCCACTAATAAGTGAGTACATCCCCTGCTTTTCTTTCTGGGTTTGTAATACCTTGCTCAGGAGGATATTCTCCAAATCCATCCATTTGCCTGCAAATTTTAGGATATCATCTTTTCTTACTGCTGAATAGTACTCCACTGTGTAGATGTACCACAGTTTGTTAATCCATTTTTAATATTTTATTTTATTATTTTTATCTTATTGGTCTTTTGCTTGTATATCTTGACTTTCAGTTTTGTGGTTTTAATGGGGTGGTGGTGGTAGTAGCAGTAGTAGCAGTAGTGTAGGTGTGGGTATGTGTGTGTGTGTGCACGCATGGTATGTATTTCTTGTGCTTTTTCTTTTTATTGTTGTCTCTTTATTTTTCTATTGTCCCTGTCTGCCTATTTGTTTTCTTTTTTATTTAAAAGCTTTTGTATATATATACTCACCAGTGTTCTTTCTCCCTGCCCTCTTCCCAGTCATCACTCAGGTTCCCTCACACCCAACCCTGCCCCTACCTGAGCCCCCATCCACTCCTGAGAGAGGCTAAGGACTCCTAGGGTGAGTCAATGCAGTCTGGCATATCCAGTGGAGGCAGGACCAAGCCCCTTCCCCCACTCCCCCTAGTATCAAGGCTGAACAAAGTATTCTTCCACAAGGAATGGGCTGCAAACTGTCCTTTCATACATTAGAAATAGATTCTGTTCCCACTGCCAAAGGCCCCACACACTGCCCATACTATTTGTCACTCACATTCAGAGGATGTAGTTCAGTTCCATGCAGGTTCCCAAGATGTCATTTCAGGGTTAGTGAGTTCCCAATAGCTCAGGTCACCTCTCTCTGTGGGTTTCCTCATTGTGATCTTGACCCCTTTGTTCATAAAATCTCTTCAGCTGGACTGGGAGCAATACCCAGTGCTTAGCTGTGAATCTCTGCATCTGCTTCCATCAATTGCTAGATAAATGTTCTATAATGACAGTTAGGGTTGTCATCAATTTGATTAAAGGGAAAAGCCAGTTATCACACCCTATCCACTATTGTTTGGAGTCTTAGCTGGAGTCATTTTTGTGGTCTCTTAATTATTTCCCTGGCATCAGGTTTCTCTCTAACCCCACAATGTCTCCCTCTATCAAGATATCTCTTTCCTTGTTCTCCCTCTCTGTACCTCCCCAAAGTCAATTATCCCATTCCTGTTCCCTCATATTCTCTCCCTATCTCCCCTTGTTCCCTTTCCCCATCTTCCCATTTTACTCAGGAGATCTTATCTATTTCCCACCTAGAGGGATCCATGGATGTCTTTCTTAGTTTCCTCCTGTTATCTGGCTGCTCAGGGGGTTGTGGGTTATAGTATGATTATCCTTTGCTTTTTGTCTAAAATCCACTTGTGAGTGAGCATATACCATGTTTGTCTTTCTGGGTCTGTGTTACCTCATTCAAGATGATATTTTTTTTTGCACACACTTCCGAGTTCCTATTGCGCACATGCAGGCTCTGCTCCGTGAATCCTGCTAGAGAGGCCCGGCAGCATGGCTCACTTACAGATGAAACTCCTGCGCAAGAAAATCGAGAAGCGGAATGTCAAGCTGCGGCAGCGAAACCTGAAGATGCAAGAGCACCTACAGGAGTTTTCAGCAGTGAATATAGAAGAAAACGCATCAGATACAAGCCTGTCACAACCTCAG
>PVIH01025185.1:0-21181 GCA_004025045.1 Sigmodon hispidus
TGTGTGTGTGTGTGTGTGTGTGTGTGTGTGTGTGTGTGTGTGTGTGTATAAGTATTTGTCATGTGTGTAAGGGTACTGTTAGAGGCTAGAAGAGGGCATCAGATACTCTGGAGTTAGAGTTACAGATGGTTGTAAGCTGCCTGATGTCAGTCCTCTGGATAAGCAGCAAGTTCTCTGTTGTATGTAATTTCTGGCCTGGACTTTCCAGCCTGGCCCCAAGGTTCAGACCCACTCTCAGCGACACTTAGCCCCAAATAATCACATACAGGTTTATATTATTTTTATGCTGATTGGCCTAGGGCCCAGTCATATAACTTTAGTCTTAAACTAACTCATCTTTTTTATCTTGTTCAGCCATGAGGCTTGGTACCCCATCCACACTTTCTGTCTGCCTTTAGCCAATCAGCTTTCTATTAAACCCATAGGTGGGACAAATATTTACAACATTACCAGCATAATCCCACTACATTTCCCCCCTTTTTCTTTTTAAATCAAGAAGAACCCCAAATCTAATATCCCTTTTTTTTCTGTTATCTATAATGACTTATAGCCAACACTGTAAACAAACACAAACATCCATAATCCATTTTTTGGGAATGTAGGTGTAGTCTTCTAGGTTACCTCCTGCTGAATGGAGATGCTGGCAATCCCATGGGGATCCAAAGAAAAATTCAGGATTATGGACAAGTCTTTAGTGGAGTAGTATCTAAGGCTGAGTAATCTCAGCCAATCTCTTTGAAGTAGTTTGGATGCAGAGCTCAGACAAAACTGCAGCAGAGGTGCTCTGAAATTTTGAATTATCTGGGATGTCTGTATGTCTCTGTATCTTTTCTAGGCTAGGGTGGCTGACTCACTTAGCTCTATTTCTTTCTGTTTTTGATCACATCTTTAATCTGCCTAGGTTTGGCTAAGGATTAAAGGCTTTACTAGGGTGGCTGACTCCACTCAGCTTCCTTTATTACTTTCTTTTTTTGACCACACCTTTAATTTACCAAGGTGTGGCTAAGGATTAAAGACTGAGCTAGAGCATCTGTCTGGCTCTACCTAGCTCCTAGTCTAGCTTCATAAAATTTAGTCATCCCACAGCACCAGTTCAGTTTACCAAAAGTGGCCCACTAGGCACTCACATTCCACACCCAGCTCCAAGCTGGGCTTCTTACCCATTTAAAGTTTGAGAATAGGTTGAGATCATTTTAGCCCCAAGACTTCTAATCATTCACTTTACCAGATAAAACTTCATGCTTTTTAGCCAAGGTACTGTTAGGACCCATAATTATTGCTCTGGGGAATTTTAGATTTCATATAATTAACAAGTAAAGCACTGCCACCTGCTGCTCATTAACTCCATTTAAGTATTTGGCAGCAAAGCTTCTTAAAAGACTCACAAGTGTTTTGCCTTTAAGGCTGAATCAGGAAACCTCAGTTAAAAAAAGCCAAGCCTCTGCTCTGCCTCCAGCAAACAGAGCTGATCCAAGAAAACGCTGCCACCTAAGAAGCCATTTCTGACTCTGTTCCCTTTTGCTTGTGAGAACAGAAACCTTAAATCCACCATAGGCAGCTTGTTTCTCATATTGAGTCTTTTTTGAGACTTCAGGAACCAGCCTTTGTGCAGCTTAGCTGCACTCCAAAAGCACACTATTTTGTAGCCCAAGCCCACACAGCTTACCAGGCTGTATCATGGCTCATATGAAAGACACAACTCCCGGAAGCTGTTTTTGCCTCTGATTCTGTGCTCTAGAACTGCTTTTAATCTTTCTCAAGCTTTATGTGGGTGTATATTGCACATGTTGGGCACCATTTGTTGTATTTGGTTTCTGGCCCAGACTTTCCAGTCTAGATCAGAGGTTTGAGCAGAAATACTTGCAATCCCACAGAGACACACAGCCACTTACATTAATTTTCTGCTGATTGGCCTATGGCCCAGGCATGTAACTTGCTAGCTCTTTAGTCTTAAACTAACCCATCTTTCTTATCCTGCTCAGCCATGAGGCTCAATACCTTTTCTCAGCAGCATTTCCTCTGTGTCTCCTGGCAGCTCTGGCCACTCTATGGCATCTGTTTTCCAGCATATTCTTAGCCTAGTAGCCCCACCCACACTTCCTGCTTGCCTTTTGCCAATCAGTATTTTATTAAACCCATAGGCGGGATAAATTTTACAACATAACCAGCATAATCCCACTACAGTTCCCCTACCAGCTATGCATCTCTTCCAGTACCACCATCGCTATCATTTCTTTTCAGTTCCACCCTCTAATATCTCCTAATGAGTATTAAAATTTCAATGAAAGTTTGTGAGGGATAAACCACGGTCATAGTATAGCAGAAGGATGGGAGCGTACTCTGTTTTAGGACACTTCTCTAGATTTGCAAGACCCTGCCTTTGATTCCCAGCACCAAGAGAAGCACATGTAAACAGACAAAACAATAGCAAGACAAACTGTAGCAGAGCACTTCTAGTTGCTGGATGGGATAGATGATGAGATAGATGGGATAGATGGGATAGACAGGATGACTCTGAAAGCCCTTTACCTGGAGAGACATCAGGAGTCTGGATGAAGTGCATAGTGGCTAGAAACATATCACTTCTAGGAAGATGATCCTTAATATTGAACTCTGGCTCAGAATTAAAACCGAACCATTTAAAACTGTAGATTGTTGCCCAATTTTAAACTGTAAGAATGATTTTAGTACGTGATTCATCATAAAATGAACCCTCAGAGAATCGAATGCACAGCTCTGCTTTCCTTCCTGGGTGCGTTCCTTCACATCACAGTTCTGACTGTTTTTTTGTCTTGAAATTTTCCTCTCACATGGCAAACCAGAATGATTTTAGTCATGACAGAATGTCAATTAGAAAAGACCTCAAATCTCACCTTATAAAGTCAGCATTTATTTCAAGTCTTTATTCTGTTTAGATCTACTTAGAAACCCTTTCTTAGTAGGCCATGATACTCCTAAGAATTTTATTATCCCCCTTTTTATTGATTGAGATTTTATTCAAGCATATAATGTATTTTGACTAAGTCCACCCCCATTCCCTTCCCTCCAATTATTTCTTCATTCCCATTGCTATAATTTCCTCCCCAATTTTATGTGTTCCCTTAAAATTTTTTATTTAGCCTACAGAGTTCACTTAGTGTTGTACTTTGTATATGGATGTAGGGCACCTACTAGAACATCAATATCTTCTAGGTGCCAATTCCCTCAAGAAAACTGAGTCCCCGACCTAAAGACTGTTTGATGCCATAATCAAATTGGTAAGACTATTTTAGACGGAATAGGCTTCTTCCCGGATTTACCCTTCCTCTCTGTATGACTCCTTTTCCAGAAGAAGGAGCTGGTCTCTTCCATGCCATCTACGTTGTGGGCTTTGCTTACACACCCAAAGAGGATTTTGTGTCTTCTAGACACTCCCTCTACACACATCATCAGTCCTATGTTTGCCTTCCGTCTCCTCTCTCCAAGTGAGAATGAAGACAATATTTACTTACCTCCTCTCCGATAACGACACCCCAGCAGTGTCACAGAAGGGTCCTGCTGGAGGTCATTTCCTTACTGACTTGCATCATGGAAGAATTTGTCAGCCCCAATGCAGGTGTCCACGGCTCTGATGACTTGTCACTGGGCTAGGGATGAGGAGTTTGCAGTTCTACCCAGTTATGACAGTGACTCATGGGCTGCTTTTAGGGAAATTTATTGAACTTTGAATCTGGCTACTTGTCCCTATGAAAATAACATGGAGGCCCTTGCTCACTCATATTTTGTTTTTATGAGACAGGGCCCATTTATCACATTCCACCCAGTTTGTGTTGTTTTTCAGTGTCTCAGATTCCTTAAGTTCTTTTTAAAATTTTCTTCTTCAGGTTTACATGAGTGCTGGTCTGAAGATTAAGTTGTTTTGAGAACAAGGAATTCTCATCTTGGATTCCCTAGCTCCTCAGGTGTTGCACTCATGATGTGACAGGAGCCTCCTTAAGAGGGGGTGTCATTTCTTCTTTAGCAGAACAAAAAGAGTCCAGAATGATCCCTTCATTCAGTGTCCAGAATGATCCCTTCATTCAGTAAATGAGATTGCCGCGTTATTAAATACAAGTGAGTAACCCCCCACTGGGCCAGCACTGCTGGGCATGGTAATCACTGAAGAGTTGAATCTTTGCTATTATATAATTTATTTGAGGTTGTTGAAGGCAAGAACAAGTACGAGGTTTGGAGAAAGGAAAAAAAAACTTCTCAAAGGCACAGCATTGCCAAGACCACACTGTAATCATTCCTATCATTATTATTATTTTTTTAATGTCTGATGTTTACCCTGTAGGGCCATGAGGAGCAAAAACAGAATAATAGGTTAAAGCAGGCAGAGCTGAGTTTTAAAACAAGTTTAATCAGGACCAAGAATAAGCTCTGTCTTTGTTGATTTCTATTGCAGTGATAAAATACTGGCACAAACCCACTTGAGGAGAAAAAGGGTTGTTTGACTTTTATTTCTCAGTCACAGTCTATCACTGATGTTAGAACAGTGACCTGGAGGCAGGAACTGAAACAGGAGCCCTGAAGAAATATTGTTTACTTGCTTGCCCTCCATGGCTGGCTCAGCCTGATGCCTTATACAGTTCAGGACCACCTGCCTAGGATTTGCACCACCCACAGTGGACTGGTCCCTCCTACATCAATCATTAATCAAGAAAAAAGCCACAAACTTGCATATAAGCTGATTAAATGGAGGCATTTTCTCAATCGAGGTGTGCCCCCCTCCCTGAAGATTCAAGCCTGTGTCAAGTTTATAAAGAACTAAGCAGTACAAGCTCTTAGAAGAAATTATTTATAATATGCTAGACAGTAATTCTCTAAAACATGTTAAAACTCCCCTCATAAGAGAGAAAACAAACAGCTTGGACATCATCAAAGTGAATATCCTCTGTTCTACAAATGACACTGTCGCAAGACTGGAGAACAGATTGAAGAACATTTGTAAAGCATGCTTGAGAAAGGACTTAGATCTAGAACACACAAAGACTTACAGTGCTGTAACAAGAACACACCCTGCCTACTCTCATATACTGCTGGTGCATATGTAGAATGGCACAGCTAACAAACTGACCGATTTAAGACACATCAGAACTCATTTAACTGTGTGAGCCAGCAACTTTCTATAGACGTTTACCCAAAAGAAATGAAAATGTGTATCACCTAAGAACCCGTACACATATTGGTAGCTTTACTCAAAAATCAACAAAATTTGGAAACAATTCTTTGAGCCAATGATTAGACTTCGGAGGTATGTATATAACATTAACAGGAATGAACCAAACAGGAGCTGTGAAATGGTTGCTTCATGCTCCTGTGTAAGTGAATGCTGAATGCACCATGCTAGAGAAAGAAGCCAAATGTTAAAGACTACACACTTTGATTTGCTATGAACTTTCAGGTCAATGGGTAAAAGGGAAGATCTATAGGACAGAGAGGAGAGAGAGAGAGAGAGAGAGAGAGAGAGAGAGAGAGAGAGAGAGAGAGAGAGATTGACGAATATAAAAGATTTTTTATTGTTTAAACTTACATTTATTTATTTTATTTTCTAGTGTGTGAGTGCTTTGCCTGCATGGATGCATGCACCACACGCATGCCTAATGCTTGCAAAGCTTAAACTTCTTTGTAGATGTGAAGAGCTGTTAATATAAGAAATCATGTTCGTCCTTGCAGTGTGTGAATTAACTATAACCATAGTGGTTTCAGATAGCTCTGAGCTGCCGTGTAATGCTGGCAACTAAACCCAGGTCCTTTGCAAGAGCAACAGGTGCTTAATCCCAGAGCAGCAGCATCTCCAGCCCTGCCAACCTGTTTTCTGTGTAAGCCTCTATCTTTTATGTCTTCTGTGTCATTCTTTGGTTTATGGGAGGAGTGATTTATTTTGACTCATGGATTGAAGGGCTACATTTCTTTATTGTGGGGAAGGCATGGCGGCAGCAGCCATGGCATCAGGAATATGCCACTACTTTCTCACATCTGAATGCATTCAGACACAGAGAAAAGAGGAATGTGGTGCTCTTATGCCATAGCTTGACTGTGGACAGTTCTTGCATAATGAATTTGTCAAAAATGCATGAAAGGAACTAAAATGTATGTGTACCTCTAAGACAGTTATGCCCCTGTGTTTGGAGTAAGGAGGCCATCAAGAGTGCAGTTTCCCTGGGTTGACTGTTAATATGTAAGATAGGGACAGGGTGGTTGTTGCTGGATGGTGCTATTATTAAATGTTCTGTGTCCATTTTGCTTACAGTTGCCATGCTCAGCTCTTTTGTTCTTTATAAATGTTTGTTTCTTTTTTTGGCAGTGTAGAGGACCATGCTAAGCAGGTATTCTGCTACTGCATTTCAATCTCCAGCCTATTCTATGGGGGAGGGGAATAGAGGAAACATGGTCTCACTCTGCAGGCCTCGCCAGCCCAGAGCTCAGTTTCACCACTTCCTGAGGACTTGGATTATCAGTTTGCTCCTCTGTGCTTGGGAGTTTTTTTTATTCTTTTTTTAGTTTTTTAAGAAATAATAATCAAAAGGCTACAAACTGTGACATTTAATCCCTTTCTTTCTAATTTAACTTAGTTCCCAGTATTGGTTAAGACAGGCAAGCCAACACTGTACCAGACCTATGAAATAGGCATACTCTTTTCAGTCAGCTTTCTACTACTATTACTACTATAAAAGTAAAATACCTGAGAAAACCCAACCAAGAGGTTTGCTTTGGGTTTTAGTGTCAGAGCTTCTAATCTATGGATGCTGGACTCAGTTCTGTAGCATGAGGTGAGGTCCAATACCATGGCAAGAAGTCTATGCAGGAACAAATGTGCTCACTTCATAACAGCAGGGAGAGAAACGACAGAGGTGTGATGAGGTCTCTACATACCCTTCAAGTGCATGCCTCCAATGATCTACTTCCTCTTGCATTTAGACCCGGCCCCCTACAGGTTAGACCACTTCCAGATGGCATCATTAGGACTGACTAAGCTTCAACAGCTGAGTCTTTGAGAGGCCCTTGTGGTCCAAACTGCTGTATAGTGCTCATAGCTGTAATTCCAGCACCTAGTAGGTAGAAGCAGAAAGATGCTTAAAGCTGCAGGGCAGCCTGGGCTACAGGGTGAAGTCAAGGCTAGCTCATTCTCCACAGGGAGATCATGTCTCAAGCAAACATGAATAACTAATAATACAATTTCAAAGCAATATGTGACTTTTGATGGGTTTGTCAGAGAAATCTTTTATCAAGTGAAGAAAGTTTCTTAACATTTTAGTCTCAAGAATTATTCTTTTTATGTAAGTGGATATTGACACTTTTACTGAGCATTTTCCTCATCTACTGGAATCATATCATATCTGTAATCTGTAAGTAGCATGACATGTGTGTGTGTGTGTGTGTGTGTATGACTGTGTTTTTACCACCAAGCCATAATCTAATTTAAATACAATATTTATCTCCAGTCCCTCTTATCTTTGGAGAGATAACACTCAAAATATATCATCAAGTTCTAGAAGGTTCAGAATAACTTTTCTCCTATGACTTTGAAATGCTTCTTTTCCAAATTACCCTTAGCCTGTGTGATTGTCTATACCTCAACTGATGCTTTGATTGGCCTCCCTTGTGCCTACAGATTGATCTTGTCTATAAAATATTGAACTGAATCAACAAATTACTCATTTCTTTTGCAAGAGTTAAAAGTATACATAGTTGTTTCTGGCTTTGCTCAGCCATGTTCCTAGTTTACATTTTTAATATCTCTACTTATTAAAAAGGAAGAACATAGCTCAAATTTGGGGATGTAAAGGTTTATTCTACAGAGTTTAGGATGTGGGTAGAGAAAACAAGAGTCTAGAAGCACTCAGAATCTTCTAGAAAAAAAATGTTTCTTCTGGTAACATAGGTAGCCACTGGCTCAAAGTGTGCTTTAGTAAACTCTTGAAAATTCTGTTCTCAGGGGAGAGTGGGGGAGATGTTGTGTTTAGTGAATAATATCATGGGCTTTGAATTTAGAGGACTTAGTTTAAGTCTCCAGCTCAACAATCAGGCCCGGGTGACCATGGATACATCATTTAACCTCTATTTCTGGATTCATTGTCTCTGCAATACAGAGGAAAGTAGGTGGCTTTGAGTGCCCAGTACACAATAGATTCTCAAAAAATGTTGACTGCTATTCCAATACAGTTGCTTAGGCATAACCTGACGTAATAAATAGGTTTCTTCATGAGAGGCCACTTAGAGGAGTTTTTCTGGGTTTTGTTTGGTTTTCAGTTTCTATCATGATGGGAAAATATGTAATTTTTAAAAAGCAGTGATGAAGGTAGGAACAAAGGGAGCCATGACTCATGCCTCACCATTTACATAGCTTGTTTATTATTTCATGTTCTGTAATATTAGACAGTTATATAATCTCTCCTCTTTTGGGGACTTGTAAGGATGTGACATCCGGAAAATGATGAGCATGTGTTTTGTATGAGATGCAAGGCAGAATAGGAAACAGAGCTGCTTCATCCCACTGGTAACATGGTGGTGAGCGATCCTGAGCACTGCCAAAAAAATGGCTTTCTCTGCTGGAGCTGTGCATGCTGGACATGCATGGAGCCTCTCTCTATTCAGCTTGCTCTCATACCCTTGATTTGAGTCCGAGTTTCATCCCCAGTTCTATTGGCTTCTAAGTCTCACTAGTCTGTGAAGTCAACTTTGGATTGCCCCATAGAAGAGAGAATACATTTTCTCAATACATGCTCTCATGCCAATCTGCATTCAAGGTTTACAACAAGACAGGAGTGGTTCATCAGTGCCTTCCTCTCCTTCCTGCCTGTCTCCCCAAACTGTCCCCCCATTCTTTTCCTTAGTGACATCCCTTTTCTTACGCCCAGGACCTTCTAGGGACCATTTTCATCTGAGGACCATTCCATCTTCTAGTCTTTGCGAAGGAATTCTCTCTCTCTCTCTCTCTCTCTCTCTCTCTCTCTCTCTCTCTCTCTCTCTCTTCTTCCTTTTCCCCTCCCTTTCTCTCTACCTCCCCCTGCTTCCCACCTCTCTCCTGCCATCAAGGGAAACTGAACCCAGGGTTTTACCGAGGCCAAGGAAGCACCCTCCCACTGAGACACATCCCCAGCTAGGCAGGAAGGATTTCTTCATCTTGCTGTTTTCCTTCCTCTCTCGCTAGATTCATAATTTGGAGGGGCAAAAGATCTTAGTGTCTCAAACTTTTTCAAAAGACTCATTATTAGATTTGTTCATTTAGAAGTGCTCTGATACACCAAGTCAAAGAGAAACTAAAGAGGAAAGGCCAATGCTACATTACATAGGAGAAGAACGGTTCCAAGCCTGAGTTCTGACCCGGTTCCATGGTGGACAAGCCTGGATAACATTGGTAACTGTGAACTTTTGAGACTATACTGGCCTGTCAACATCATCCCTACAATATTGCTAGATATTCATTAGCACCTGAATTTTAAAAACAAAAACCTTTGGTATCAATGCAAATTACCAGTAAGGAACCCTTCCTCGGTGGCCCATTTGTTTTCCTGGCTAAGACACAAATACAGCTTGGGAAAACAAGTTCAATCTGAACATGCTTTAAGGAAAAAGGCTATTTATTTGCCAAAGCAGTGTGTCCCACGTGGGAAATTATATATTGAGAGAAGTACCAGACTAAGAAGAAAGAATAAAAGATCGTTTTCAGATCCTCTAAGGTTGTGACCGGGGTTGATATTGGGAGATAGGCTTGTCCATTTTATTCCCCACCTGCTTACATTCTCAGGGTGTGACTCCAGACGACTGTATCTCCATGGCCTTCTGGGGTCTGTCGTGACTCTGCTGCACCAACCCACTGCCCTTCATTCCCTCCCTATAAAGTCTCCAACCTCAACTCTTCACTATCCCTTTAACATTCTTAACTTTTTCTTTCACATCTGTCTCATTTGCTGCAACATGGTGCTCACAACTTACCCTTTAGGACCAATGCAGTCCCATACAAAAATAAACCCTCCTCCCTCTGCCTCATCTCTAAGAGCTTCTTTGTTTGGAATTGTCCCGCTCTCCTTTCTTTCCAGACTGATCTGGTCCTTGGAGTCCTTATTAGGCAACCTACAGCATCATCATCCTTACCTCAACCCACTCCATCCCACCATACCCCTCACCACTTGAACTTCTAGCCTTTCCTGGTGATGCTGGCTCTGAGAATGACAAGTGGTACAATCCTCAACTCCTGAACGATATGCTATAGAGAAGTCATAATCATTCCAAGGCTACTTATGACCCATAATTTTCCAAGCTATGGTTGATTTGAAGCCAGCCTCATTTGTTGGGGACCCCACAGCACATTAGCTCTTGCTAATATTCATGGTCATCCCAGCAGATGGAATAAGTTAGTTTAGTTCATATGGGTAAATGTTTCATTTCCAGAGAATAATTTTATTTGTGCCAACTTTAACATAATACTACATTGTCTTTGTGGAAGACATTTTCCCCCATATAACATAAGTCTTTCTTGTCAGTTCATTCAGTCTCATCAAAAGCTTTCTTAAGTAGACAGCATCCCTTCTTCCTTAAAAACATGTGAACATATGTATGGGGGTGTGTGGAAGAGCTGGAAGATCTTTTAAGTCTGGGATGTAGCTAGAGGAACCAGCAAATAACAAAGCCACCATGTTTTCTTGGGTAGACTTCACACTGTGTAACATCAGATCTTATGGGCATGTTGCCTTCTGGAGTTGAGCAATAAGCAACCTGTTTGCCTAGATGTGAGAGTGTGACTCTGCATAGGCCTATTCCAAAGTGAAGGGGAAGCTAGTGCTGGGAACTAAGCAAGAAGCAGAGGACACTTACCCACATCCCTCTCTTGGTCCCTGTTCTGCGCTATGACAGAATATCAGCAGTTGTGTAAACCATCAGCCACGGGAGTTCTCTGGGAGCTGGAGGTGGGAAGGACCAGTTCAAGGGGCTGCTTCTGGTGAGAGTCTTCTTGCTTTGCCATGATTTGTGGAAGGAGTTTCAGAGAGATCTAACTGATGAGGGAAAAACTGCCCTGAATGTGCTCTGGCTGGGAAACTAGACTGTTAAAAGAGAGACACTAAGTGGAGCATCACCCTGTATCATTTCTTGACCGTGAATGCCATGGGACCAGCCTCCTCACACTCCTGATTCCACGCCTCTGCTTCTTTTTGTAAGTGGTTTTTTTGGGGTATTTTGTCACAGCATCGAGGAAAAAGTAACCAACATGCACTCTTTCTCACTTCATTTTTACTTAAGATACAGCACCCACCTCCTCAGTGTTTTAACAAAATTCTCATTACTACAGGGGCTCTGAGCCAAGATTTCTTGATTGGTTAGAATTTCAGGCCATCTAATTACTGTGGTTGTATCAAAAACAGAGGACCTAAAATAATGTAAGATAAAATAGGGAAAGAAAAATATAAGCCAGAAGACACATCCCTAAAACCCCAGGACTGACATCTATACAGTGTGGATTTTGCTCCTGACACATTTGGCAGAAGTTGAAAAGCAAAACAAAAGCAAACAAACCACCCACTGTCTCAAGAGGCCTTGGGCAGGAACATCCAAGACAAAAATGCTTTAGTTGTAGAAATGAAAATGTTGGCGATCAGAAAGTGATGAGTTGGTCAGGAAACAGCCACTTCCGGTGGATTCTCCCATGATTCCTCGGCTCTGGACAGCACAGAGCTCCGGCCAACAGAACTGGCCACCAAAGCAGCCTCGTTGGCTCCACAGGCTCCTAGTCAGCTGCAATCGCAGCTTCACTTGTCCCTTTGGAACCTTCTGTTCAAATGAACCATCAAGAATTAAGATAGGACACGCAGAGTTGTGAGGGCACCAGAAGGCAGATGTGTGAAGCCAAGATGAATTCCATGGTTCTTGGGCACAAGGAAGGATTTGAGGTTGCTTTTCCTACGATAGGCTGGCTTCAAAAAAATGGATGCCATGGATGACAGATGTCCTTTGGCACCATGGTATAAAAACACTGTTAATCACCTCCACTCTGTTCAGAGCCTTCTCCTGATGTTGGCTGTATAAAAGTGGATTAGTATGCTGGACCTATTAACCACAGGCACCGCTTGCAGTGTAAATCAGGCTGGTTTCTTAAATTAAAAAATGTGAAAAAGCATTTGTGACAGCCATGATGAGATGCCTCTTCTCTGGTGAAAGAAGTATGTTTTCTCTGGCTAACCCACACAGAATCTGATGTTTACTATGATTTCTGGGAAGACAGGTTTTCAGAGAAGATTCCTGCTTCTCAGCTTAGTCAGGTCTGTGAAAAGGTCACTAGAAAGGTCTGGAGGGCCAGCCTATGGAAATGAGGCTGAGGAAAAGCAGTCTTGATTCCACTGAGCCATCCAGAAAATAATAAGATGCATTAGGCTAGCCAGAACATCCAGGCCAGCTCACCTGTTTTCAAGCAGGGACTCGGATGGAGGACTGCTGACCGGGAGATCAGGTTGTATTGTAGACCTTTGACTTTCCAGAAACCTGGAAGCAGTACCATATGTAAGCAGAATTGGCTGTGTGGGTGGCAGAGGTCTGAGACACCAAGAGAAATAGGGGTGGGGTGGGGGTGGGGTGGGGGTAGTAGTCAGGAGGGAGAAGGGGGCCATGGAGGATTAGGAGACTCAGCAATTGCTGACTCTGACACAGAAAACAAAGGCAAGAAATTATTCACACCAGTCAGCCAGTCACTCACTGGTGTCTGCCATTGCCTGCACTCAGGCAGAAGCCCTGTCACATAGGAACCCTGGGAAGGTAGCCTGTAGGACATCTCCCTAGCTCCCTTGACACCCCCCCTCCCCACCGCCCAGGCTCCCTTCCCTCAGTGGTAGAGCAGAGCAGGAGAAGGGCAAAGAACTGACCTGAGGACTAGCAGACCCAGGCCTGGCACAGGGAGCATGCTGGGATCATTTTTTCTACCTTCACCACAATGACTTCACCTCAGCCGGGGCCAGACCATGACAAATCAATTGCTAGCCACAAAAGCTGCCTGGTGGGGACTGGGGGAGAATCTCTGCCTCATGTTTTCATCAGCCATTTGACTCCACCGGGGCTCACCTCAAATCCCTTTTTAAGTGGTACCTTCTTATTCTCCCTATAAGAGTCTTTATCACACACAGTCTGATAGCCATACTGTCTTTTCAAACCTTGGAACTGGGCACTTTTGTTCCCTATGGGCAACCTCAGTATCTAACTGACTCGGTGCACAGATAGAAACATTCTGTCTTTGATTTTTAAATTTTATCTATAATGGCCTCTGCCAAGACCAGCTTGATAAAGCACTACAGCTTCAAGACCCTGAAACTGATGCCTTCTGTTTTTCAGTGTTTAGCTAATGTCAGACCATATGAAGAGACACTCTTCGGTGTCTGGGGAGATTGGTTCCATCACCTCTCACAGATAAGAAAATCCATGTCCCTTATAAAAAGTGGTGTGATACTTACATATAACCTATACATGTTCTTCCATATTCCACAAGTCATTTCTAAATTTCTTTAGTGCCTAATATAATATAAACACAGTATAAATAGTTGTTACACTTATTATTCACAAAAAAATGACAAAAATAGTCTAGTAAGATGCGATTTTATCCCAAATGTTCTTGATCTGAGGCTATGGAACCCAGGGACACAAAAGGTGGTGGCCTGTATCTCTAAGAGATGAGCCAGGGTCTCCTTGCTAAGTTTAATGTTATTGACAGGTTAGTTCAGAGGCTTAGGTACTCTCTGCCATCTTTGTGGCCTGAGTGTTACTTTTCCTTTTTCTATATGTTCATCTCTACAATGAGAGCATTTCTCCTGTGGATCAAAGGATATGGTCTCTTTAACCTCAGACCTGATACATGAGCAACACTTGATGCACAGCATAGCCATAGCTGTAGCAGTGTAGATACTTCTAGTTGCAAATGACTGAAGATCAGATCAACTTTTCTTAGCTGCTTGGATCCAGAAATATTTGGATCTAGAGTGGACTCATGGTCCCTACTTCAAGTTTCTCTAGATCATCTGGCTCTGTATTCCTCTGCTGGCTTTCATCATCCTGGATAGTATCTGTAGCATGACAAGGTACTGAAACATCTTCCCAGCTGAACAATGGAATCCCCAGAGGTTTGCCTAGAATTCTGGAATGAAGCTCCATTGGCCTGGTTGGGTCACATTTCCAGTTCCGAGTTACTCACTGTGGCCTTGGAGTTTAATGCCTTAGCTGGCCAAGTCTGAGCAGTGTATTCATTGTAAGGGAGTGGTAGGGCTTCAGATAGGCATGGAGTCATGGTAATCAGACACAGAAATGGACACTAAGGTCAAAACAAGCTATGTCTATTGCGGAAGCTATTGCTGTCACTGTCATTAAAATGTACTATCTGTTCACTGTGGGCAACACTCTATTCTAAGCTGTACCATGCATTCAGGTCTGCTGGGCAGTGGAAGAACACCTGCTTAACATGTGTGGAGTACTGAACTCAATTCCCAGGAGTTCCAAACAAAGTGAGAACCATGGTACCTTCTCATTCTCCCTATTCCAGTAAACAACTAGGCTGATGGGAATGTGAGCAGTAAAAGTATTAAAAGCTATAGTCTAGCAGAAAGGGTGGATGGAAAGAGGTCACCCAGAAGAACAATAATTAGTACCAAAGCCCCAAGGAAAAGGAAGACAAAGCCCCATGTAGAACTGTGTCTTAGCGGATGGATTGTGCATCGTTCAGAGCCACATCTTACTAAGTGGCAATATGGAACATATTTTGGTTGTTAAATTACATAAACCTCATGGTAATTGTTCAAGATTAACTAGTCATAGGTAATGTGCCTTTTGTACCCCGCCATGTTGCAGCATGGGTTCTTGCTAGCCAACAAAATTCCCCATACAAGAGGGCCCTGCCCACAACATCATCATGTTGCACCATTAGAAGTTCATTCTCTATCTAATAATTTCTTAATATTCTGATTAGTTTCCTATCTTCTAGGTTGAAGAAGTCTGTGATGTGAATATCATAAGAAGTTCAGGGACTATGTCCTATACTGAGGCATTGTTCCCTTGGCAATGCCATAGTACCTTCAAACTGGCTTACCCAAAGATGAATGATTACAAATATATAAACACTTAAGACAATGATGCCGTGAGACAGCAACTCTGACTTTATATCTTCCTATATTTTACATACAATGTGCTCTTTCGATGGAATAATCTGTTGGGCTACATGGAGTATTGGAAAGACTTGACATAGAAGAGTTCTTCTGTGAAAATGAGAATGTTCCCAGAGATTTATTTTTCAGTTAAGAATCAATGCAATATGACAACTGATATGCTATAGGCTCTGTTCAAGTCTCAGTCTCTGTGCAAAACAATCGGATAATTGCGGATGGAGTTGTTAGTCGAGCCATATGGTTATTTCACTTGAAGAGCATCCAGATCTTCTTGGCCAAAGCCCATGTGAGTGTTGGAACTTAGCTGATTGGGCCAAGAAGGTTGCTCAGTTTCAGTGTAAGCAGAATATACATGTCCCCTGTCTTTTTTACCTTCTAAAATCATATACAATTATTATAGCATATAGTTTATGTAGAATTGCATGTATGTGTATATGTGCACATGTGTGGGTATGCATACAATGTATATGCGTGGCAATGGAGACCGGAGAACAGTCTCTGGTGTCATTCCCCAGAGCCACTCATTTTGGTTTTGGTTTTTGTTATTATCTTTTTAAGTCAGAGATTTCTGACTGGCCTCATGCTTACCGACTAGATTAGACAGGCTGGCCAGGGAGTCCCAGGGATCTGCCTGTATTTGTATTGGTTATGCTAGCATCACAAGCATGCACCACCATACTTGTCTTTTTTTTTTTAATGTGGGTTAGGGGGAATTGAACTCAGGTCCCAAGCACGTTGCTGACTGGGCCTTCTCCCTAGCCCTCCTATATAGCTTCATGTGACAATTTCCCAAAGAGAAAGAATACCTATTCCAAATGAAGAAGTCTTCTTGAGCAACTATGGTGTTCTTGGGAAAGCAATCAGGTCTGATAAACTCACCATGTAGAAACAGGATACATAAAATGACCTTACATTTCTAGATTTCATTACACTTTTTCAAACCATTTGAAATGTACTCATTGTCTCTGAAAACCATCTGCCTGGCAGGTAGGGCTGACACCTACCTCATGTAGTATACACCCTACTGGGTCTGACTCTTCCATAATGAACACCACATAGAGACAGTCTTTGCCCACACTGAGCAAAAACAGCAGTTAGTTTAGTAAGGCCTTCTTATTTTTTTTCTTCTATATTTTGAAGGGTGGTGTAGACCAGATTTAAAAACATGGCTCAAGGAGGCAAGAAGCCATTCCCTCAAGTGTTTATGAAGTGAATCACAAATTCATTCAGCATGACTTCTTACCCACGAAGGCAGAATGGCAGCAAGCTGAGCCTCCAGTACCTTCGACGGTCCGATCTCCTTGGGAAAGGGTCACAAGGGCAATTATTTTCAGCTGCCTCTGCCTTGCTTCCGCTGGCCATGGAAATCTCCAAGCAATATGAATGCAGCCTCTGCCTAGACTGTAGACTGGCCTAGACAGAGCTTGGAAAGTTAGAACACACTTTTCCTGAAGCTCCTTAATTTTTCCCATCCCTCCCTGATTGAAAACATCATTTATCCCATTACAGCATGTGGAAAGAGGGGGGAGAGGAGCAGACACATCTGAACTCAGGATAAAAATTACTTTATGGGGTTATTATTCTCATCCATAACAGATGACTATTTTCATGTCATTCAGCTGATTTCAGGACAGACTCAACTCAGAGAAATACAAAGTGCTATTTTCAGACTAAGTATCTCGAGAGCCCCTGATGAGACGTGTGTTCTTCCATGTAATAACCAGTGAGCCACCACTTGAACATATTCCTGGAAATGTCTGGATATTTGGTAGAATCCAGTTAGCCATTATTTCACTGGCTGCATGTGAGGACCCCCCCCCCCACTTTCATTTACGTTGTGGTGAGGTCTACAGATTCAGACTTCCCCCATTGTCTGACACTGTCTAGAGACTTGGGTTGTAAGGAAAGCTGTGGGTTCATGCCGTTCCCCATTCCTCATTCTTGAGGGGTAATGGCTGCTTCTTGCATGGCCAGCCCTCTCCAATCAGAAGCTCTGTGTAAAATTTGAAGATGATGTGTCATTCAAAGGGTGAAAAAAAGCAAAACTGTTTTAATTGTAAGTAGATGCTAGAGTGGACAAGGCTCTGAGCAGGCTGCAGCATCCTAGCTGCTGACATCAGCAGTCTGCTTATTATTATGCAGTTGGACCTCAGACTGGTGCTGGCCAAGTATCATTTCCACTTTATGTAAAGAACATGGATTCAGTGCAGTGTCTACTGAGCTAATGGGTCAGATTTGGAATAAGTCACTTAGCTATGCCTACACATGAATGAGGTGATTCCAGTCCACTAACCAACTTCCAGGGACTTGGAAAAAAAAATAAAAGAATTTTACTCCGTCTCAATACAATCTGCTCAGAAAGAACCAGAAAGTAAGTCATTGAATCAAAAACAACATACATTTTCATGGGTACACAGCATGCATAATCTCCAATGATATTTCAAAACAGAATTATTGAGATATTTCTGATGTAAAGTAAAAATGGAAGCATCCTGCCTGCAAGCAGGATTTTTCTCAGTGGAGGCAACATTTCAGATGCTCTTGGTTTCATCAGACTCTCAGAAAAGGGGACCTAAATGGGAACGGGCCTTTTAGCAAGAGGCAAGTGAGGAGACCGAAAGTTAGGGGGCTGCCTTAGGAGCCTGTCCTAGTTATCTTTCTACTACTGTGTTAAACACCATGACTAGAGACAGTCGGAGAGAGGAGAGAGTTTATTTCATCTTGTATCTCCTCTCACACGGTCACTAAGGGGAGTCAGGGCAGGACCGCAAGGCAGGAATCTGGAGGCAGTAACTGAAAACAGAGACCATGCAGTAGTGATTCTCAACCTTCCTAATGACCCTTTAATAAAGATCTTCATATTCTAGTAACCCCCAACCTTAAAAATATCTTTGTTGCTACTTTATAACTGCTATATTGCTATTGTTATGAACCTTAATATAATATGATTTCCAGCCATCTTAGGTGACCCTTGGTGAAAGAGTTGTTCAACTACCTAAAGAGGGTACAACCCACAGTTTGAGAACCAGAGCTGTAGAGGCACGCTGTTTACTGACTTGCTCTCACATTCAGCTACTTTTCTTATACCAAAACCATGTGCTCATCACAGGCTGGGCTCTCCCACACTGATCACTTACGATAGCCTCACAGACTTGTCTACAGGCTGATCTGATGGAGGCATTTCCTCAGTTGAGGTTCTCTCCTCCCAAGTGATCCCAGTTTCTGTCAAGTTGACAAAGAACCAACCAACATAGAGTCCTGGAGAAGACTAAGCATTCTTCATGGAGGAGATAACAAAAGTCATTCTCATGTGCTTGGTGTATTACAATAATCATTTCGATTGCCTGTTGTATTGGGAAACCATCCCTAAATTAAAGATGAAGTTCAGGAATGACAAGCTAGTGTAGCCCCCAGAGAAATATTTTGAGTGGAGTGGTGGCATTGGTAATGGGGCCATGGGATGTTATTTTGTTTTTATCAGTGGAGGGGTATATGTGATCTGGAAGCTACATACTGTAAAGCACAACAAAGTACAAGCATATTACATCAGTGTGCAAAGTTCTAGGTAAACTCGTGGTCTGATTTTGAAATGCTCATGTATTTTTCAGTTCTAATGGTCAATGCAGAAGGTGAATCCATAGTCCCAACTGCTATCATTGCCCTCAACCGCTGTCCAGCTCTTAGTGAATCCTAAAATCTCAGATTTGGGTCACTTTTTTGTTTTGTTTTCTCACTAATAGGTTCCAAGGTATTCTGAAATCTATATGACATGACTTGGGACCAGGGAAAAGTCAGCATGGATCTGAGATGCCAAACAGCATGTAGGCTTTTACAAAATTCCATGGATGGCATTCAAAAGACTGAAAAGTCTTCTCATGGAGAGAATTATCAGATTAGACACCACAAATCAATCAAAACAAAGCCAAGACCGCTTCGTCAAAATAGGTTTCAACAGTCTAAAAAAAATCATTATCCCCCAATAAGTCACAAAAGTGTAAGTTGGCAGAAAGTATTTTAATGTAGCTGCAGCTACAAAGCTTTAATATAACAGGCAATCTTTAATTTCCTCTTGATTTTATAAATGAAGGAGACATAATTACATATGAATATTTTATTTCTTTTGTTGATAGCAGGAGACCATATATTATCATTGGGTACCTTTTACTTTCTGTTTTAGCAGAAAAGTACAAATAAGGAGAAACCTGGGAAACTCCAATAAAAATATGTGCAATGACATATAAAGAGAAGAAGGAAGGCCAATCAGAATTGGCAAAACAGTCTCTAGTTCATTGGATCTCTTGCCACAGAAGAAAATAACAAGAGAAAGGAGCATGTCACAGTGTGTTCTATAAGAATTGGTCAGCCCGAGTTCTAGAAAGGAGAAATGGCCACATTCAAACCCCCTCTATGGAGATATACCTTACTTCTCAATGTGTCCCCAAATTCCCATGTCACAGCACATGTAGAAAGTGGTACCATTTGTCTATCACCATGTTGATATGTGGTCCACTACATGGCTGAATTTTATGCTGCCATCTTTATCTTTCTTTCTCACAGGGATCCTGAACTATCCAGTCCCTAAATGGTTTCTGCAGAGAGGACCCATATCTTGTCCCCCATCCTGTAATTCATGTGTAGCAATAGGAAATAACCTGGCATACTATTTGCAAGTTTATGCTCTAGATGATCTTCAAAAGAATAAAATACCACCTAGGCTGATTTTAATTAAAATGTCAGTAAGGTTTATAGTGATTTCTGTAATGCTAATAGGCAGAATCTATATCATGATGTCAGGGCAACACATTGGTTCCTACTAGCCATGTTCAATTAAAAAATAAATCATTTTTCAGAAGAACATTAAGTACAGAAATTTTAAATATGCATGAAAGACAGAAAATTAAAATTCCCCTGGAGTAGCAGAAGAAAATTTGTTATGAGAGAAAGATTAGCTGAGTAAACAGAGAATGAGTATTACTTTAGATATTCTAGCAAGTCTAATATCAACTTACTATAAAAATTATCCTTTCAATATGATTGTATGTATATATATATAAACATATATATACACAATGTGTGCATGGATATGTATATACAATGTATATATGCTTTACCTTAGTTGCAAGATGCAGAACTATTAGGCTGGAACTGAACTGGAAAATTCCATCCTGCTAGCTAGCTTTCATAATGGCACAAGAAGGTGCCATGCAGCCTTCTTTGGGAGAAAAGGTACAAACTCAATAGTCTTACCCAGTTGTGACTCCTAAGAAGAATGATTCTAAGTTGCCAGGCAAAATATATCCTCTTATGCAATAGTGGCAAGGCTGTTATGAGGACAACCAAGTGCTCTCTCACTGCCTTTGAGGCTTGCTCTACAGGAAGGAAAATCTATGCCTGATACTGTAAACCTACTCAAAAATCACATGCTTGCATAGGCCCTAACAGTGAGATAACTAATTAAAAAAAAAAAACTAAATTTATATAGTATCAATGTGCCTCCCATGTTTGTACCCATAAGCAAATGCTCTCCTGAGTCTTTACTAGAGAAACTTGTATGTGTAGAGGATGCAGATATTCATGGTTGCTCAGGGTGCTGAAAATAAGTAGTGGCTGAATGGTCAACCCTAAACAAGACAGATGCACTTTTCTCTCCAAGGCTCAGAAAACACTGTAGAAGAGGAGAAAGAAAGAGTGTGACAGAGATATGAAGAAGGGCTACAAAATGCCATCTTCTAGGTACATCACAGCCACTGCAATTATGAACTCACAGCAGCTGCAGTGTCCTGCCTGGACCTGTCAACGGTCTGTCATGGAAAGGGGAGGGACTCGCAGAAGGGGGAGGAGCCTGTGACTGCAGATCTGTGGCTACTGATGGATTCTTAGAGAGCGGTGGCTATTGAAACTGTCCTAACTTTCTTCTCATTCCCGCCGCTTTTGCGAGTTATTCTTCTGCTATCATTTTATTGAGCTTTTGGAAGGCAGGAGAAATGGTCCTTCCTGTTAACCATCTATCTTACACAGCTGTGTCA
>PVIH01025186.1:0-21176 GCA_004025045.1 Sigmodon hispidus
GGAGGGAGGGAGGGAGGGAGGGAGGGAGGGAGGGAGGGAGAGAGAGAGAGAGAGAGAGACTGAGACTGACTGACTCAGTTCTCATGACAATCATGGGCGCACCTGTCTTGAATTGGGCCAGCACCTGCTTCTTAAGGATGCAATAGTCACAGAGATGCTGAACTCTGCTATGGTGACGATTAGTAAGACTGACAAAATTCCCTGCAAATAAGGAGGAGAAAGAAATCATACTTAGGACAAAAGCAGAATCACTTTAAAAACAGAAACCAAGAACATTTTACACCCTATGAATGAGTTTGGAAAAACTCATATTTATACTGTCCGGTAGCTATTAAACATTGCATCATTTTCGCGTCTTTTTGGTAAGGAAAGGGCTAAGATAGTCTCTCGTGAGACCAAGAGGGGGCAGTAGAGAGCAGTAGCACTCCTGTAAACATCTGCCATTTCTTACAATGACTTGCTTCAGTATGAGAATGTAGTATTCCAACACCTGCTTTTTCTTCCCCAAGGAAGCTGATTATGCACATTTTTTTGAAGTAAAAGTTTCATCCATGTATTCACCTATGTGTCAAATAAACTCATAAGATGTATCTAAAACGAAGATTGACATTTTTCAGGCACTACTTTAAAGTAATATTTTCATTGAGAAGCACGATGGTGCAGTATGGTATTCAAAAAAGCTTTAATGCTAGAGGCACTGAACGCTGGGTACAATTGGGGCCCCTGTCACACTTATACTGGGAAAGTGACCATAGCTCTCTGCATCTCAGTTTCCTTTGAACACATGCAGAAGCTTAAAAGACTGCCTTATTGCTAAAGCTTCAATGTGTACACATCCTGCTATGTGAAGTTCCCCACTGTCTGCCTTCCAACAGGAGAAAACCAGCCCCAGTCCTTATAAAATCACCTCTTATTAATGTTTTCTAACTGTCCTTAGGAGCCCAAGTCTAATTCTGGAAATTATCTCATCACACACACGGAGGTCCTTTAGTTCACTTGATTACAGGGACTAAATCATGGGAAATAATTTTCCATGATTCTGCTTCACTTTTGTCCTTACTACTTCAAAATTTCAAATTATAGGTCCCAACTCTTCAAGATGTTGCTATAAGAAATAGATTAAAAGCTGAGAGTTTGCTTCAGGGCCAGAGGAAAAGGCATATTGGAATCATTGACATGATTGAAAATGTATCAGGGCTTGCAAGATGATGGGACTATTGAGTATTTATACTTTGTCAGGTTTTATTTGAAGCAATCCTCACCACAAGTCAGTGGGGCAACTATTATATTAATATCTTAAATTTTTACAAGAGGAAAAATGAAGAAGTGGAGACCCTACAATGTTATGCCAAGGGCACAAGCTTTCAGGAGCTAAAAGTGGGTTAAATATTAAAAGACTAAGGTTCTTGAACACCTGTACATGAGGTCAGGGGTTAAAAATTAACTCATCATTGTGTTATGGACACAGCCTGGCTAAGGTCACTCAGACTCTTCATCCAGAATCAGGTCACTCACAAGGAGAAGTGTTCTGCCTACACCACACGTTCCTTCGAGGGAGGGCAATGGACAGAATTTGTACTGCTGTGTAAAGCTGATGAGGATCAACACAATCCCAGCTAATGCAATCACTGAGCTGAAGATATTCATGGTCGTGACTCCTTGTCTCTGGAAAATAGATTTAAAACATGGTAAAGTAATAAATACAAAGATATTTTGTAGGAAATTCTAATAACTCATCAGGTCTATATGTTTGCAAGACTTGACAAATCCAGTTCCGACTGGTCAAAGGCAAAGCAAACTGCAGAATAGGCCAACAACACCCCATGGTTAATGCTGCTGAACATGTCCATCTCGTCTCAGCACAAACCATCTTCCATACTCTGGAAGAACATGGTGCCTTGGAGAGTATCTCAACTTAGAAATCACACTTGACTGAGTGTGCTTTCATTAGAAAGCATTTGTACCATTTGTTTAATCTGTCTGAGTCTCAATTTCTACCTTTACAAATGAGAATGACTTTAGTGTAGTAGTCATCTACTTTCTAAAAACTTAGTGTATATGAAATATGTATCATCACATTGGGTCTCAAATATATAGAGACTCATGTGAGAACTGAGAGCTCATTTATCTGAGTCCCCAGGAAGATCCAAACAATGACCAAAATACCATATGGTTACAAATGATAAAATCAGGTTGTTCTTTTTTGCTCTAAGGGCTCCAACATGATTAATCTACATAATCCCTTTTAATTTTGAGAATTTCATTGTGTTCATAAGTATTGTGTTTTTATCACCCCTCAACCCGGCTTCTCCTGTGTTCCGTCCCCTCACTCCTCAAACTCATGACCTCTTATTATTTAATGATTATGTTTAATATATGTACAGACACACTTATAATGCAACTTACAGAGTTGATTAAGTGTTGTTCATTTGTATGTTTGTTTAGAGTTGAACACTTGGGATGGGATCATCTACTGGGGGCTTATCTCTGAAACAAATTGATTATTCTTATCTCAGCAGCCATTGATTGTATTTCTTCAACTACTAGATTGTAGTTCTGGGGGTGGGGCCTTGTGGTATTTCTCAAACAGTTGCCATTATTTTCAGGTCTCATTTAGGCAACCATGTTGGTGAGATCTTGGATGCAGATTCTCTGTCAAATATGGAAGATGCAATCCTGCAGTAGATGCTCAACTCCTCTGGCTCTTATGTTTTCCATGATATTCTCTGAGGTTGCACTTGTAGATGTATCAGCTGGTGTTGAGCATCTTCTGCTTACTTTTTTTAATTCATCCCCAGTATGTATTTGGTGGGAGAAATGTGTATGTCTGAGTTTCTTACAGGAAAACTGTGTTGGAGATGTCATATTATTTCCTTCATATTCATTCTTACTTTTTAAAAGAAAGTGTCATTTCAAAGTGTATTCACTATGCCTCTATTGGCTGCATTATGTCTGCTGAGGTCCATCTTTCCTGGAGCTGTGTAGCCTAGTGTGGCAAGACTAAGAAGTGCCCTTACATCCTAAGTGGAGTTCTTTATTGAAAACAATGGTTTTGACAAGCAAACAAACAAACAAAAAACAAATCCCCCAAACCAATACCAACAGCAAAAGGCTCTGAAAACCAAGGAGCATACAAATCTGTCAGGCTCTCTCCATATTAAGTCCTTTAGTCTTTCTAGTCTCTGTTTTGTCTTCTGCAGGGAACATTAGCAGATAAAGGTCTCAGGATATGTGATCTCTCATGCAGATCATGCCTTACAAAGAGCACATCCAGCCTTAGACCCATCTACTCCTTTCTATGGGATTGTGATGTCAGACAGCACTTGATCATGTTTTAGAGATGCATGGGATTGAACCATCCCATGCTTGGTAACAAAGCTGTTGTGGAAAGCAACTCTGCAATCCCACCCTTATGTGCCTTGCTATGCCTTCTTCCATCTCTAAAGCCCTCCATGAGTCACAGATAACCACTAAGTATGTCTCAATTCTGGAGGAAGGCAATATAGGAACTGTTAGCATTATCTCCAGAGGAGCAGATGGGGGCATCCATCCCTCTCCCTGGGACCTCATGAGGGTTTGTGATTATTCTGGGAAGATCCAGTGACTCTGAGATGAAGCTCACAACTCTAGGCTTTTCTGCAATGATAATATGAGAATAGGAACATTTAAACATTACCATGCTTTTTTAAAGTAATATCTCAATCCTCTCTTAGCTAATCTTCCTTCAACTTAACTGAGCAATGCCAGCCAAGCAGCTCTGATTCAATCCTATAACCATGTGACATCAGTGGCATACTTTTTGTCTGGTCCTCAGGCAGGCCTCTGAGTAAAGCCTCTGTTGGCATTGGAGGTGGGGCTCAGGGTGACAGGTTCTGGGATGGGTTCTGGTTGGTATAAGGCCCCTAAACTTTGAGACTGTAGGCATTTCAATAAGATGATTTTTCTATTGTTGTAGGAAGCCTTCCCACACTTCCGCTGTTTTAAATTGTGTGTAAAGGGGACTGAAGAGATGGCTCAGTAGTTAGAAGCTTGGCTTCTCTTTTTACTGTCCTGGGCTCAGTCTCACATAGTGGCTTAAAAATATCTGCAACTATTTCAGGGGATCTGACACCCTCTTCTGGCCTTTGTGGGAACCAGGTGAAATACTCCTACATATAAAATAAAAACAAACAAACCTAAAAAGTAAAGAGGATTCTTAGAGACAATCCTGGTTCTTACCCTCTAGCTGCCAATAGTATATATTACCTAATTATGATAATCAAAAATTTTCTTTAGACATTGTGAACTATGACTTGTGGAAAGAGGAGCAAAAATCTACTTCAAATTTAAAAAATTATTTAATTACATCAATATAGGATGGTTCCCAATGAGTAACTAACTTTCACTTTGCTTGACCAGAGAAGTGGGCGAAAGGGAAAGAACTCAGGGCTAAATCTACAGATTGGGCTTGAACCACAAACTTGATGCATAAATATCTTCCCAAGAAACCCTGAGGCTTAAGGCTCAAGATTCTACAAAGCAAATAGATTTTAAATCAGGTGGAAGTCATAAAACTTACCAGAATTTGTCTTGATTTATCATTGAACACTGAGGTAAATCCTGTCAGAAAAAACTGTTCAGAAGACAAGAGACATTGGTTAATAGGTGGTACATCTATCTAATCTGTCCATGACACAGTCTCCTTTGGCTTTTTAAACTGCTGGAGCTACTCTCCTCCCCCAGTATGTAGCCTTTCTAACCTGGGTATTAGGGAGAAAGGCCCTTGCTTTAATTCCATCTACAGGATTTGGCATCACCACGTGGGGAACATTTGGAACTTAGAATCTAAAGTCCTTATGCTGTGGCACAGACACTGGGAAGTGGCTGTGGGTGTCTCCCTCTCTTCCACCTGGTCCATCCACCTCTATTCCCTCTCAAGGCCCTTCTCTCAGTGTCTCCTCACACTGCCACCTTCCTGGTCTGTGTAACTGCAACTTCTTTCTAGTTGACTTTCCCAGGATGCCTGTGATCCTTACATTCATTTTCCACAAAAAAAACCTCACAATGTATCTAATAAGAACACATCTTTTGGAAAAAAGAAGAAAAATCCATCAATAGATGCCATTTGCTCTTATATTGGAGTTACACATATCCTTGTTCATTGTTGCCCTCCTCACAAGAGCTAGAGCTGGAGTCAGCTCAGATATCCGTTAGACAGTGAGCAGACAGTGACTAGTGTGTTTCAACCATGCATGCACATTTTTAAGTTTTTTTTCCCAAAACACACCCTTAGCTAGTGCTTTTTGTCAGAGCCAGGGGATGTATACGTTCCTTCTGTCTCAGCTAGTGAGAATTCATGTTTTAAGCCATTTTCTGCCTCTAGGTCCAGGTGAGTCTTGCACTATACTCTCATACAGTTCTTTGAGTACTTATCATAAGTGTAAAAACATCTGTCATATTTCTCAGAAAGAGCTTTGTTCAGCAGTACTTACAGACCTGGGACATTACCAAGAAGATGTAGTTGTGTGTTCAATAAGTGTCTTTCTCATCAAGACTAGATTTTTAAAAAGCAGTAAATCAAATCTTACTAAAATTCACACCTGTGAATCTCACAAATCATACTGGGAAAAATTGGTTGGAGGATGGGGAGGTGAGGACTAGGTCCATTTGGTTCTTTTGAGTGAATTTAGTTTAAAAATTAACATCATATTATTTCACTGGGAAAATAAAATGTTATCATTTGTTTTTGAAATACAAATTATGGAAACGGCACAGAATGCTTATGAAAATGCATTGCTGATTTTAGTACACAGTGGTCTCATTAATTACTTCAATTGTTAATTGATTGGTTGATCCATGTGTTCATTCACACATTTCATATCTCAAATGCTATTTTTTTAAGTATAAAAACAGACCCCAAACCACAACCACTGAACAGCTTGGGATCAGAAACACCTTGGACTGACCCCTTGGATCCCACTCCCCCTAGAGGAACACCTGATTCAGTCTTGATGTTGGGGGAAGAAAACTGGATTTGCCAGGAGTGGAGGCTGAACTAAGCAATATTGGGACCTTGGGACCTTGGGACCACCTGCCCGGGGGAGTGATGGGGAGATGTGGAGAAGAGAGAATGACCTGATGTGGTGAGAGGGGGAAGGGACCTTGAATAAGGATATACAAGGATAGAAAATGTGACTTCTTTATTTATAATAATAAAAAAGTAAAAATAAATAAAAAACAAACAAACAAAAACAGACCCCATTATTGCCCCCTTGTATGTGAGATGCTTTAATGAGTTTACCCTTAAACATGTAGCATAGGATTAGAAACCAAGGCTGGAGGGTTCAGTGGAAGGAGCATTGTACCAAGAACAATACTGATGGCACCATGATTACCTGTGAATGACAATCGTACACCCCTCTGGGGCTAAGAAAGATGCTGCACTATGATGCATCAAGTTTTCCTCCTCATTGAGTTCTATTCTGGAAGCACTAGCTGCATGTGTTCCTGTTTTCAGATTCACTGTGTATGCACATGGTAAAGTAGGCTATCTACCTGTTTCATCACCCAAGTTGGTACTACAGGATGTACTATACACATGGGCTTCTGAAAAGCACTGTGTACCCAGGAATAGTTGTTACTATCAAGAAGGTAGATAATGACCAATGGAATAATGTGGGATAATTTGTTTTGCCAAGGAGTGGTCTGCTTGTTTGGTGTCCCAGAAAGGACACTTATAAAATTTATTGTCATAGAGCTGAATCCAATTCACACTAGTCTTTATAACAATTTCTTACAGGTACTTAACTGATTGATAGTACTTACAATAAAAGCTCCCCAGAATGGATATCCTGTGAGAATCACGAGAGGAAATTTTGTGGAGAAAAAGATGAAATTAAATGCTAATATAATCCCAAGGCCCACAATGACCAGAGAAAGAAGAATCTGTGTAGCCTGGAAAGAGAAAATAAACATAAGGTAACAAAAGCCCAGGCCTGTGGGCCGCCTCAGACACACCTCTGGTTGTACACTACCCCAACATAAACATCTATGTCTCCATCATGCTGAGTCCCTCCACATTTTAATTTTTCACTCTTGTCCTTTACTATTCCTCAGAATCGCTAGTATATCTTTTAACGGACATATTTGAATTAGTGTGTAACAAAATGTAAAAGGCAGAAGCAGACTTCAAAGGTCAGGCCCCACAAACTATGCCCTTATGCCCCTTCTTCCTCTGTGGCACTGACGTCTTATGATTATACACACAATTATTCTCCACATTGTCAGTGTTAAGTGCAGTCATTTCTTGGTTTGCATGAGAAAGTGGGTGACAGGCTTGGTTCCAGGACCACAATCTGAGGATGCTAAAGTCTCTTATGTTAAAATGTCCTAATACTTAGAGATAATCTACACATATCCTCTTCTTTGTATATTTTTTAAGACTGGATCTTCTGCATTCCAAACTGTCCTCAAACTTCCTATATAGCACAGGATGATTGTAACCACCTGATGATTGTGCCTACACCTCCAGAATCTGGAACGACAGACTCTTGTCACCACACCCTTCTCCTGGTAGTGTGCAATGTTCATACATACAAACACCAGAAGCTTTTAAGCATAATCTTCCTGGGAGTGAAAAAAATACTTAATAGCATGTAAAAGCAGGATGTAGCTGTCTATTGTACTGGCTGTGGAATGGGTATATAAAAACTGGCTGCACATGTTCAGGACAAGCATAATTTTAAAATATTTTTTCATTGCATGTTGTTTGAGCCTGTGGTTATGTGTCCTGTAGACTGATACTTCCCTGATGGACTTTGACCGTATCTTCACTGGCTTCTTAATTTTGTGAGAGGCACTGTCATAGCTTGGGGCCACTTGCTCAAGAAGATATTTGAAAAAATTACATACTTTTCTGCTTCTCCTGTGTTGGAAATCAAAGACTAGCTCCCCATGAACAGCCATAGGACCTCCCTAGAGTTAGGTTACTTAGCCCATCACCTCAGAAACATTTCTGCATTGACCACTGAGAGTTAACATATAATACAGACCCAAATCAAACTGTGAATCACATTTCTGAAGAGATCTTTTGTCTCCCCTTTAATCAAAATCCAGGGAAATGGCACATATGACCCATTTCTGGAGGATCCACTTTTTTTTTTCTCACAAGCAATTGACTTAGATGTGATACCTCTTTATTTTTTATAGTTCATATGTGTACACAATGTATTTATCACATTAACCCACTACCTTCTTTTTCTCCTCCCATACATGCTGACCTTTTCTTCTTTCCAACTAGTCCTTAATTTCTATTTTTTTTGTGATTTGCTGACTTTAATTGGAGTTGTGTATATAAGCAGGGGTATGGGTTATTTATTGGAGCATGGGCAAAATTTTTCAGAAGCTACACTTTTGAAGAAAGTTACCGATTGCCTGGCTGCTCCTGCCCCCTGCCACTGTTAGCTGTCAATAGGTCCTCTGGGATGGATGGAGACTAGTGAGCTTCCTTGAGTATAGGAGAAAACATTGTAGATGAAATGCCAGGGAGGGAGGAAGACCAACTCCTTCCCTGAATACTATTGCATAGAACCACCTCTGTAGATAAAAATGGAGATGTGGCCTCTTTCCTCCCTTGTGGATGATCCATGATAAGGTAGAACTCACCCCCAAAACTTTTGGCTCCCCCTTTAAGAAATCCAGCAGAGAGTTATGAGGTCTGTAGGGAAAGGCAGTCAAGACAGTTTCATTTGGATCTATAGTGATGACATGGGTCCTTCTTTTCTCCTTAGATGATGACTCCATGATTCAGTGGCAAAGCTCTGTTAGGAGAAAGAGTGAAAGGATATTTCAGCCATAATCATGATGGATTTCCCCCCAGGGTCACATGGAGTCCTCCGCAAAGAGCCTGTAGAAATTACATAGTACTAGAACCACAGAATCCCAGTCATTGAGTCATAGAATCTGAGAATTCTAGAGTGTACCAGCCTTCTCGATTCTTCAGAGGAAACCTGGAAATCTTACACATATTATCAGCTTGCTTAAGAAGCAGATAGTAAACAACATTGGATAGATGGCACACATAAAACAAGCACCCATATTTGTATTAATATGTACACACATGTATACATGTACACATATATACCTATATTACATAAAAACATGCACACATATATTTCACAGTTAAGCTCTGCTATTCTACCAAATGCTAGTTACAATTATACCTGGTATGAAATTTTGTTTTTCAGGCTAATTTTTTAAATTCATGTATTCATTATGATTTTAACTGCTAAATCACCATGGTAGGCAGTTTAATAAAGTCAAACATAATATATGCAAAAATCATCTCAGATACTTCCTAGATTGCAGCAATCATAGATACCAAGGTATCTGAACTTTTGTTTGCTGTTGTTTGTACACACTGCTTCTCTAAAACTTTTCCTGGACTTGCTTATGAAGCATGAAGGAACTAAGCATTCAGTACATCTTCTATGAACCAGGCTCTGTGTAAGGCGCTTTATTTTAATGTGCATTGCAGTGGCACATTTGTAAATGAATATCACTCAAACTGAGGAACAGAAAGGTCAAATTGGGATGGATACCAAGGTTAAGGAGGCTCTCCTATCTCCAAAGCCTATGTTTTTATTCTTCAACCATAATTCCATCCTTTTGCAAATGGAGGTTCCTTATTTTAGGAAAATTGCTATTAACAAGTGACTCGGGGAGAGGGAGTTTGAACAAGGGGATACATGGATAAAAAATATGGCTTTATTTATAATAGAAACAAAGCAAAACAATATCTCTTAATAGTAGGAAAGTAGTGAATCGTGACTATATTATCCAGATTTTTAACATATATTAAAAATTTTGCAAAAGGAGGACTGGGGCTTTTGAAACTCAGACCTTTGTCCAGAGTGGAGTCAGAGGTGAGCAGATTCCAGCACCTGGGCCACCCATCCAGAGAATTCCTCTCCGGGATCTGGGTCATAACCAAAGATGTGCAAAAGAAGGACTGAGGCATTTGAAACTCAGAACCGTATCCAGATCAGAATCAGAGATTGAGTAGATCCCTTGCTTAGAGCAGACAGGAGATACACAAACCCTCTAGCCAAAACTGACTAGGAACTGACTAACTGTGAACCACTAAAGCCATGGGCAGATGCCAGTACAAGAATACATATAACAATATAAAGAACAACAAGGCAACACCAGAAAAAACTGAGGGTTTACAATAAGACAAGAACTGAGCAATGAAGAGGAAATAACAGCAAAACACCTTTAAGAAGATTATTGAAGCCTTCAAAGAGGATATAAAATATTCCCTTAAAGAAATAGAAAAAAGAATTACAAGCCAATTTCCCTCATGAATATTGATGCTAAAATTCTAAAAAAAAAAAAAAATTGGCAAACCGTATACAAGAATATATATAAAAAAATCATCCACCATGATCAAGTAGGCTTCATCCCAGAAATGCAAGGATAGTTCAACTTATGAAAAACCATAAATACCATCCATCATATAAACAAACTGAAGAAAAAAACCCACATGATCATATCCCTAGACACTGAAAAAGCCTTTCACAAAATTCAGCACTTCTTTATGATAAAAGTCCTGGAGAGATGAGGAACACAGGGGAAATATCTAAATATAATAAAGGCGCTTTACAAGAAACCTACAGCCAACATCAATCTTAGTGCAGAAAAACTCAAAGCAATCTCACTAAAATCAGGAACTAGACAAAGATGTCCTTTCTCCCCTTATCTATTCAATATAGTTCTCGAAGTTTTAGCTAAAGCAAAAACAGAACAAAAGTAGATAATGGGAATACAAATTTGAAAAGAAGAAGTGAAACTATCTCTATTTGCAGATGATATGATTGTATATATAAGTGACCCACAAAATTCTATGAGGGAACTTCTACAGCTGATAAACACCTTCAGCAAGGTAGCAGGATACAAGATTAACTCAATGAAATCAATAGCCCTCCTATACACTAAAGATAAAAGGGCTGAAAAAGAAATAAGGAAAACACCCTTTATAATAGCTACAAATAGTATTAAATACTTTGGAGTAACTATAACCAAAGAAGTAACATTTCTATTGACAAAAACTTAAAATCACTGAGGAAAGAAATTGAAGAGAATATCAGAAAATGGAAAGATCACCCATGTTCCTGGATAGGTAGGATCAGCACAGTAAAAATGGCAATTCTACCAAAAACAATCTACAGATTCAGTGAATTTTCCATGAAAATCCCAACACAATATTTTACGGACCTTGAAAAAACAATACTCAATTTCATTTAGAATAACAGGAAAGCCAGGTTTGCCAAACAATTTTGCTCAACAAAAGAACCTCAGGAGGCATCACCATCCCAGACTTCAAGTTATACTATAGAGCTACTGTAAGAAATCCTGGCATTCCACATAGCTGAGCCAACTCTGGCCCAGGTGGGATGCACCTTGTACTGAGGCACGCCCCTGGGCATGGCTGTGTAAACCCTGCAGCACTGCATAAGAAAGCATCTCCCTGGACCCATGACACATACCTGTGCATGCCCCTTCCCTTAAAAGAGACTGCTAGCACATGCTCTGACCCTTTTCCCTGGCCCCTGACTTCTGTCCTGCTCCTCTGCTTCTTCACCCGCCCGGGAAACCTCTCTTAAATAAACTCTAGTGTGTGGCCTTGTTAGTGTGTATTTGCTCTCACGCGCGAAACTATCATTGGTGCCGTGACTGGGATGGTGCTGTGGACATGGATAGGTTCTCTCCTGAGCACAAAAGCTAGGAAAATCTGATCCCGAGGTTCACTGCAAGGCCACACCTTCAACCTGCCCAGCCCTGCAATATTCGAACACCAGAGGATTTAATTGGTAAGTGCACCCCATCCCCAGACAAACACGCACTCCTGTTTTTTTCCCATTACTACAAAACATCCATGGACATGGTCCCATGAGAGGATTTACACTGGCACTTTCTGGTGGCGCCACGGACAGGTCACAGGTGCGTGGTTCTGAAAAGCTGACGGGATTTTTCATTTTCGCATTATGTTGTATAATTTTCTGGCACTCCCTCTTTGGGCTGACGAGAACTCAGAGGCCTGTGCAGGTTGGACATGGTCAGATGGACCATGCTAAGGGTTGACGGACCTTTTAGCATAGATCTACTTCACTGCGGACCCAGCAGTGCTTTGGTGATGATCAAGCAGCTGGGAGCACACTTCCCTTAGATTTCGACAATGGGAAATAGGCCAGCCAGCAGCTCCACCTTAACCCTTAAGGTTCCGGGTGGAGGTGTTAAAATCATTTAGCCTTTATTTAGGTACTACCAAGATTATCTGTTTTTTACAAAATGGCTTAATTACCCATTAGATTACTCAAAATAGCCGCCTAATGGCTCACCAAGCCCGATATTTTATGAGGGCTCACTTTTGCAAGCGATAGGAAAGTAGAAAGAGTTCCTCCTATCTTTTCTTTTCTTTTTTTTCATCAGCTCTAAACCACTTCTAGCTGTCTGTTATTAAGAGTTTCTCTATTTCTTTTCATATCTCAACACTAAACTTTCCTTTCTGGCTTTCTGTTCTTCTCTTTCTGGCCACACGAATCCAGTTTTCCCTCTACAAAAAGCAACTGCCATAAATAAGATAATAAAAGTTTGCAAATTTTCTCAGATAAATTCAAATTAGGCTATAGACTAAAGGCAAGTTTAAAAACAGGCACAGCTCATACTAGATCCCTGAGTGCATGATCTGTTTTTTAACCTGACATTGGAGCTAAAACTTGGACCTTAAAAAGTGATCCCAGGTAGACTCCAGGCAAAAGTTGACTTTTAAGATATATCACGGGAGAGATGCTGCCTGCTGACAAAAGCTGTCTGGCCAGCTACTGCCTTGCTCTTGCTTACCCTCATTGAGGCAAGCTCAGGCCTTGTCTAAGACTCCATCAAGGGAATGTTGGTCTAAGTAAATGTCTCCTAACCCAGAGCAGCAAAGAGACATTACACAAAGATCACTCCCAACTAATCTAAGGTCTGACCGTAGGCGCTTAATGCAGCTAAGGCTTCCCTAAGCTGACTACCCTCATTGCAAAGAGGGGGCCTTCCTTGAGTAGTCTTCTCCCTGTGGATACTAAAAGCCATGTACTCTTGTCCTGCAGGCAAGAGCTTTGGGGTCTCACTTCTCTTTCTAGCCTCTCCATTGTCAAAATAAAAAGCAAATATCATTTCGCCTAAATTAAGACTGCCAACTGCTCTAGCCACCTCTATTCACCTTGCTATAAGCTTCAACCTGTCAGTTCCAGTTTCCAGTCTCCCAGGTGGAACAGCAATTATAAATCATTTCTCTAAAATCCCCTGTCTCTGATTTTTCCATTCCAGCCTGCTTCTAAGATGAAGGTCAACAAACGGCTCCAAGCTTTTTGGCTCAACTCTCCCCACTTCCACAGCTGCTGCTTCAAAAGCCATTTTCAAAGTCAATACAGGTAAAACAAATATACCTCCCCCCAAGACCAAAAGAAACAAAGTCAATGCAGGTAAAACAGACCATTTCCTACCCTCTCTCCAAGAACCTTTTTCCATCTCCAGAACTAGCAGAGTACACCACTCACTATATTTTCACTTCCCAAAATTATCTCACTAACTCATGACTTTTTCTGAGCTCCAGAAAACATGGCCCTGTGACTCAAATCCTCTATCTATAAGCAAGATGGACTAAAGAATCCAGCAGACATCTCCATCCCTGTGTTAGCAGGAAGCAGACATGCAGAGATCATGACAACTCCCGCCCCCATAAACCTGGTTTTCTTTTTATAATAAACAAAATGGTGATAGTAAGGATTCCTGGCATTCCACATAGCTGAGCCAACTCTGGCCCAGGTGGGATGCACCTTGTACTGAGGCATGCCCCTGGGTGTGGCAGCGTAAACCCTGTGGCACTGCATACAGAAGCACCTCCCTGGACCCATGACGCATACCCCTGCACACCCCTTCCCTTAAAAGAGACTGTGAGCACACGCTCTGGCCCTTTTCTCTGTCCCCTGACTTCTGTCCTGCTCCTCTGCTTCTTCACCCGCCCGGGAATCCTCTCTTAAATAAACTCTAGTGTGTGGCCTCGTTAGTGTATATTTGCTCTCACATTAGAAACTAACAGCTACAGTAATAAAAACAGCTTGTTACTGGCATAAAAACAAACTTGTGAATCAATGGAATCAAACTGAGGATCCAGACATTATCCCAAAAACCTATGAACACCTCATCTTTGACAATGAGGCCCAAAATATTCAATGGAAAAAAGATAGTATATTTAACAAATGGTGTTGGCATAGCTGGATGGTAGTGTTTAGAAAATGCAAATAGATTAAAGCTGTCACATTGTACAAAACTCAAATCCAAGTGGATCAAAGACCTCAACATAAACCCAGCCACTTTGAACTTGATAGAAAAGAAAGTGAGAAATACTCTTCAATAAAATGGCACAGGTGACCACTTCCTAAATATAACACCAATGGCACAGACAATATGAACAATAACCAATAAGTGGGACCTCCTGAAGCTGAAAAGCTTCTGTAAAGCCAAGGATACACTCAATAGGACAAAACGACAGCCTACAGAATGGGAAAAGATTTTCACCATCCCTACAAGTGATACAGTATTGATCTCTAAAATATATAGAAAACTCAAAAAACTAGAGCCCAAAACCTTGAATAACCCAATTAAAAAAATAGGGTCCAGAACTAAAAATAGAATTCTCAGCAGAAGAATTACAAATGACTGAAAGGGACTTGAAAAAGTGCTCAACATCTTTAGCCAACAGAGAAATGCAAATCAAAACATCTATGAGATAAAACCTTACACCTGTCAGATTGCCTAAGAATAAAGACACAGATTACAAGCCTACAAGAGATTGCAGAACAAAGGGAACACTCCTCCATGGTTGTTGGGAGTGTAAGCTTATTCAGTCACTCTGGAATGCAGTATGGCAGTTTTTAAGAAAACTGGGAATCAATCTCCCTAAGGATCAACCAATACAACTACTGGGAATATACCCTAAAGATGCACATTCACACCTCAAGTTAATAACTCAACTATGTTCATAGCAACATTATTAGTAATAGCAAGAATCTGGAGACAACCTAGATGCCCATCAACTGAAGAATGGATTAACAAACTTTGGTACATCTACACAATGGAGTACTACTTGGCAGTAAGAAAAAAATGATACCCTAAAATTTGCAGGCAAATGGATGGATTTGAAGAATATTCTCCTGAGTGAGGTATCACAAACCCAGAAAGATAATTGGGATATACTCACTTATTAGTGGACTCTAAACAAAAAAGCAAAAAGCAAAGCATTTCTAAGCTGCAAGAGATGGAGGAGAGAATCTCTGGAGTGGAAGAATCAATAGAGGAAATTGATACATCTGTCAAAGAAAACAGTAACATCAAAAAAGCTATAACACAAAACTTTCAGTAAATCTGGGACACCATGAAAAGACCTAACCTGAGAATAATAGAAGGAATAGAAGAAGGAGAAGAATACCAGCTCAAAGGCACAGATAATATATTCAATACAATCATAGAAGAAAACTTTCCCAACTTAAAGAAGGAAAGTCCTATAAAGATCCAAGAAGCTTACAGAACACCAAATAGATTTGACCCCCAAAAAGTCCACTTGCCACATAATAATCAAGCCACAAAACATACAGAACAAAGATAAAATTTTAAGAGCTGCAAAAGAAAAGGGCCAAATTACCATCAGAATAACACCTGTCTGTTCAATGGAAACAATGAAAGCAAGAAGGGCTTGGTCAGAAGTCATACAGACACTAAAAGAGCATGGCTGCCAACCTACACTACAATATCCAGCAAAATTATCAGTCACCATAGATGGAGTAAACAAGACATTCCATGACAAAGTCAGACTGAAACAATACTTATCTACCAATGCAGCCAGAAAAGCATTAGAGGGAAATCACCAACCTAAGGATCCCAGATACACCCATGAAACCACAAATAATCAATAATCCCACAAAAGAAAATCCCAGAAAAAGGAAATACATACAAGCTACCACCCATAATAACAGAAAATATCAATCAGTGATCACTAATATCTCTTAATATTAATGGACTCAATTAACCTATAAAAAGACACACACAAACATGATGAATACAAAAACAGAAGCCATTCTTCTCCTGCATGCAAACACATCTCAACCCTAAAGACAGACACAGGCTCAGAGTAAAGAGTTGGGAAAAGATTTTCCAATCAAATGGACCTAAAAAACAAGCTGGTGTCTGGAGACTGAACTATATTGGGTCAATGGGACCATGGGACTGTCTGATGCCTGCCCAGGGAGGGAATGGGGAGTTGTAGAGAAGAAAGAATGACCTGATGTGGTGGGAGGGGGAAGGAACCTTGAATAAGGATATACAAGGATAGAAAGTGTGACTTCTTTGAAAAAAATAAATAAATAAAAAAGTAAAAAAGAAAAAGAAAAAGTGCTCAATACCTTTAGCCAACAGAAAAATGCAAATCAAAACAACTTTCAGAAACCACCTTACACATGTCACATTGGTTAAGATGAAAGGCACAGATGACAGCTTATGCTGGAAAGGATGCAGAGCAAGGGGAACACTCCTCCATTGTTTGGGAGTGTAAGCTTGCTTTGCCACTCTGGAATGCAGTATTGCAGTTTCTCAGAAAACTGGGAATCAATCTCCCCATGCATCCAGCAATACCAGTACTGGGCATATACCCTAAAGATGCACATTCAAACTTCAAATGCATTAGCTCAATTATGTTCATAGCTGCATTATTCATAATAGCAAGAACCTGGAGACAACCTAGATGCCCCTTAACTGAAGAATGGATTAACAAACTTGATGTTGGGGTGAGGAGAGCTGATCTGCCAGGAGTGGATACTGAAGTAAGCCACCTTGGGACCTTTTGATCTCATGTCCTTGCTGGGCAGGTGATAAAGTTATGGGGAGAAGAGAGAGTGACTGGAAGGGTCAGGAGGAGGAAGGGAGTTTCAACAAGGAGATACATAGATTTAAAGTATGACTTTATTCATAATAAAAACTAGAGTTGTAATATAAAAAATAAATAATTGCATATTTTTACAGTGTTCAGAATGTTTTAATATGCAAATAAACTACATAATGATTGGCATAATGAGGGCAATTGATGTATCCATTACTTTACATAGTTATTGCTTTTTCTTTTTGTGGTGAAAAACTTTAAAATCCACTCTTGGGGCTGAAGAGATGGCCCTGTGGTTAAGAGTTGTACTAAGGAAACAATTAGTTATGAAGAATGGCTGTATTAACAGACATGTAATTGTGGAAGGGGGAAATCTCATGGAGTTCTACTCTGAGACAAAGAACTACTGGAACTGATGGCTGATAAGTTAGCAAGTCTTAGCCTCTCCAGGGGGACCAGTCCTCTAACTGGTGGTCCAATGTAAGGAGTCAGCCCTGAAACCATATACACACAACCATATTTTATTGTGAACATATGATGATATTACATAATAACTGCATTAATATATTTGTGTATATGTGTGCATCTATAATACCAATGGTAATTGGGAAGGAAAGGGTTATCAAAATTGGAAGGAGGAGACATGGAAGGAGTTCAAGGGAGAGGACTTTGGAGGGGCAGGAGGGAGGAAAGAGAGGATGCCATTACATATTTTTTAAAAAGAGTTTTTTTTATTGATTCTTTGTAGATTTCACATCATGCATCTCAATCACATTTTTCTTTCTGTCCTCTTGATTCTGCACTATGACCTTTCAACCTCACTCCTAAAACTAAACAAAATTTAAAAGTAAAAACAAAAATGAACCTAACAGATGAACAAAATCTTGATACTTTAATGGGTCACAGTGAGTCAGTCACACAGTGTACCCTTTAGTTCACAGGTTATTTCTTGTAAGTGTTCAATGCAATGAGTCTGACTGATTGCCTGACTCAAGGCCTCTGAGTTCTACTGAACCCTCTCTGGGACTCCTCTTGGACATACTTTCATTGTCCTGGGTCATGGAGATTCTACAGCTTTGGAACAATAGGCCTGGCTCCTTCACATACTCCAGTAGTCCATAGATTAGGTGGATATTGGGGTGGGCTAATTTATAATCCTGGTTCTGAGCCTGGGTGGTAGCTAGATTGGTCATCCCACCAACTTTCCCTTGTTGTCATCACTCATGCCATTATGATAATGATGATGATGAAAAAAATTAAAAGAGTGTGTATTGCTCTTTCAGAAGGTTGATATCTGAAACTGGTTCTGGCACTGATATCTGGTAACTCTTAACTGCCTGTAAGGGGCAACTGACACCTCTGGCCTCTGAGGCACATGCATCCACATCCATGTATGTATGTATGTACGTGTACACACACACACACACACACACACACACACATATCATAATAATAATAAAAATCCAAGAAAAAGGTAAATTCTCTTTGTACTCTGCTTTCTGGACTCTCTATAGATTTTAGTTGTCTTTTTTACTGCTTTCAGGCATATAGGGGATTGATCTTTGTGCTGCTTCATTTCCACAGTACGCTTATATGTCTGAAAACCTTAAATATTTATTTCAGTTGCACACTTCTTTCTGGGAGAGCAGTATTGAAAGCTCTCTTTATTGGATAAGCAATGTTGATTTTTCCAATCCAGGATTGAAGTTGCTATTGCTTTTCTATGTCCAATGACTTATTCAGTCTAGTGCTTAGATGAGAGATTATATCATAATTAATTATACTCTTTGAATTCAAATAAAAAATAAAGCTAATGCATTGAGGATATATCTCAGTGGTAAAGTATTTTCTTAGCATGTGCAAGTTCCTAAATCCAATGCCCCACTCCTAATGTATGTGAAATCATTAAATGAGGCAGAAATAAGTAATGTTCTTGCATCATACTCCCACTCTGTATCCAAGCTGACCTTGAATTCAGGGCAACCCTTCTATTTCAGCCTTTCAAATGCTGGGATTACAGGCACAACATATCATGCCTGGTTATGATTTATTATTATTATTGATTGCTGTGGATCAAACCCAGGTCCTTGTAAAGGCTGTCATATTTTCAAAGGATCTCAAATGTTCTTGTAATGCATAATGTGTAATATTTAAGCAATGGGAACATGCAAGTAACACAGAGAAAGATCCTACCTGGATGTATGACATCATCAGCCTCCAACACTACAGGACCACACACTTTCTTATCTAACATCAGACAGATGAAACACTGTCTATTCACTCTGTTTGAAGAAGTTTATAAAGTCTGTTGTCATTGTGGAAGTTGGATCATAGAATATTGCTGACTTGGACTTTGAAAAAATGATTTTTAATGAAAATGAAATGATACATATTGAAAGTACCACAAGAAAGCTTTTTTGCTTCAGAAGTTTATTCCAATTAACCAAGGCTGAGATTTTAGGAACATCTGGCTGTGCTCTGTCATGAACACTGGATTTCTTCATTCTTCTTCTGTATTTCATATTCATGGTCTCAATGAACTGCTCTTAATAGGTTGCATATGGTCTTGTGACTCAGACATGAAAAAATGCACTCTAGAAGAGTAACATTATTAATAGATTTATATTATATAATAGCAGTATTTTATAGTAGTACTTTTACAACTTTATCATAATATATAGTTGCAACGATATTAATTCAAGCAAATTTCATTTTCCATTTTTTTATCTTGTTGCTTTATAGGAGCTTGATGCTGAATCATAATTCATTGAAATGATAACATTTTCTTTTTTGTAGCATTTAAGAGAAATGAAAACAGTTTAAAAATTTAACTTAAGTGGCTATGAGGAAACAAGGGAAGAACAGAATAACATAAATAAACCAGTAAAATCTTGGTAAAATCAAATCAGAAAGGGCTTGGTCATAGAGACAGATGTCAGTGTCCATGATAAGAACAAGACTGTATTCTTCCCTGGGTATTCTATCTAAGTTTTGGTTCATTCATGAAGTTTCATGAGCTAATGTCTAGAGCCAACTAGTTTCTTGGAGGGACTCTGTTGATGCTGCTGCCCTGTAGGCACTATCTAATCCCAGGTACCATTGAGTGAACTCTTATTTTCATTATTAAAGCCACTTTCAATCTGATCCTTTGGGCCTGTATCATTTCAGTTCAGAACAGGGACAGAGTGGGTGTCACAGAGGTATCAGCTTACTTACCCCAGGCTTATTGGAGTAGACTTGCTTCCACCAATACACAGAACTGTACACAGCTAGAGAAAGCTCCAGCACAGTGAAGATGAGCATCACAGCCAGCCCACTCTGCAAAGCAGCAAAGGCCTGAGTGAGACCCCACACAAAGCCACAGGGCCTACCAAGAGGAGACGGGGTGGGGGGAGGCAGGGGGGCAGGGGAGGGTAGGGTGGAGCTGACCCAAAGCCCTCAACAATGGAGTCCAGAGGGAGCAGAGGCAATGGCTCAATCCTTTCCTCTGCTTTCTCATTCATGTGTAGTGATCACACAGAGATGAGAAGTGAGAACGACTGAACATCTGTCTGCAGTTTTCACCATTTCCTGTTTGTCCATGCTGGTTTTTGTTTATCCAGTTTTCATGTGTGGATTCAGACTCACTTACCCTATAGGGTCTACCCTGGGTTCCTGCAGGGTACAATTTCATATCTCCAATTTTGAAAATTTCTCGGCTAATTGTTTTTACATAGTCTCTCTCTCCCACACTTTTTATTAGAACTTATGTTCATGTTCAGTCTTTCCTTGTAAATTCAGCCTCTGTGTCTTTCATGTTTTTCAAATTAGATATGATTCAATGAGCTATTTCTTCAGATGTATTAAATCTGTTTTTCACTGATCTCTGTTTTTAATTTCTAAGATTTTTTATTTCTAATCATGGTTTCTCTTTACCAAATCCCCTGTCTCATTGACCACACTGTCTTGTTCTCATGTTTTAGTTTTGTCCTAGTCAGGGTTTCTATTACTGTTATAAAACACCATGACCAAAAGCATCTCGGAGAGGAAAGGGTTAATTTTTACTTGTATTTCCAGGTTCTAGACCATCACTGAGGGAGGTCAAGGTAGGAACTCAAAGAAGGAGCCCAGAGGCAGGAACAGAAGCAGAGGCCACGAGGGAACATTGCTTACTGGCTTGTTGAGCCTGCTTTCTCACAGCACTCAAGAGGATCGAGTGTTTTCCTCATCTGTTCATTATTTC